>OW386288.2:113589023-113895846 GCA_936432065.2 Rutpela maculata
AATTCCTATTTTTCCTTTTTGCTCGGCCCCAAAAACTCTTTCGTTCATTATCTATTACATTTACCGGTATTGCAGGTAAATTCGGTGACAAAACATTTCTTCCCCGACAGGAAATTAATAAACATCTGATGTTCTCTTAATCTATATCTATAAAATAATATCCCTGACTGATCGACTGACTCACTGACTGATCTATCAACGCACAGCTCAAACTGCTGTGTCTAGAAACTTCAAATTTTGTATAGAGGCTCCTCGAATGACGTAGGCAACCACTAAGAAGGGATTTTTCGAAATTCGACCTCTAAGAGGATGAAGAAGGGGGTTGAAGTTTTAGGTTCTTTCGGAAACGGTTAGATCTAGATTCAAATTTTGCACAGAGGCTCCTCGAATGACGTAGACAACCACTAAGAAGGGATTTTTCGAAATTCGACCTGTAAGAGGATGAAGAAGGGGGTTGAAGTTTTAGGTTCTTTCGGGAACGGTTAAATCTAGATGCGTGAAATTTGGCAGAAATATTTTTTGTTGAAATTTATTAGATACCTTAAGTCGAAATTTCGATGTTCACTTTTTGAAGGGGTGAAAACAAGGTTGGTAGATGGTTTAAAGCGCACCCGTATTTTTGAAATCGCATAAGTCAGAGACGTGATTATTAGAGAGATGGACTTTTCTGAGGAAATAAGAAAACACGTATTCGACGGTTTTCAAAAAGAGATCTCCAAAGGGGTGAACGGGGAGGGGGAGGTTTTTAAGCTTTTTGGAAAAGATTAGACCTAGAAACGTGAAATTTGGTGGAAATAGTCTTTATTAGAATCTATTAGACACAAGTAAGACGAAATTTCGATTTCCACTTTTTGAAGGGGTGATAACGAGGGTGGTAAATAGTTCAAAAGTACCCGTATTTCTAAAATCGCGTACGTCAGAAACGCGATGTACCAGCGACGGGCTCTTCTGCGGAAATAAGGAGACACGTATTCGACGGTTTTGAAAAGCCCCCCCCACCCGAACGGGTGAACAGGGAGAGGGATGTTTTTAAGCATGAAATTTGGCACATACCAGCCCATGTGGTTTATTGTCTATTAAAATAGTTATTTTTTCGTTTAACTCGCTCTAACACAAAAATAGAATAATGAATTGTTATCAAATTGCGATGTCAATGTTCTTAATTCCACGCCCAAGAAGTCTTCCACGCGAACGAAGTCGCGAACATCTGCTAGTTTGTTTATAATTATCGTATTTGTTACTTTCGTTAATATATACTATGTTGGCAATACTGCAAGGAGTTTTATAAAAAAATAACTTTTCCTGATGAAAAAATGAAAAATGCCTAATTTATAGTCTTTGTATACGCCTTTATGGATTTCAGTGGCTTTCAAGTTTAGGAAAGAAGCTTAAACGGCAATTTTCTTTTCTTTATTATTTTTAATCGACTTTACAAAATTTAAAAAAGGAGGAGGTTTTCAATTCGCCCCGTTTGTATTTTTTGTTCAATCATATTCTGTATTGGCTTAAGCGATTTCTATCAAATCTTTCTCAAACCTTAATATATGACTCAGCGATGGTCCCATAATGGTTTCATCAAGCTACGTCTTACAAATTTGGCGAATGCACTGTTTCTTTGGAATTGCATTAAAATCTGAAGTTAGTTTATTTAGGAATATATGATGCCGAATCTGTTGCCAAAAGATAAAAAATGGCGAATCCAATATGGCTGTCATAATTGCAATATTTCTGCAGATTTACATGAAATTTGATTCATAGATATTTCAGAAACATCTAATAAAGGCTGTCATAATTGCAATATATCTGCAGATTTACATGAAATTTGATTCATAGATATTTCGGGAACATCTAATAAAGAATTCTAATATCGACATTGAGGTCAATTTAAAAATGAACAGATAACGATTTCAAACGTATTTTTAACCGGTTTCAATATTAGGTAATAAAATTTATTTGTTTTTATTTTACTTATTATTGGTGATGAATTATTTGATAATTTCTAACGACCTTTTTTCTTCAAAGATTTTTTAATAATATTTTTGAATGACCTCGACAACTCTTTAAGAATATGTCCCGCTATGCGGTTCCTGCATGAAATTAAAATATACAGCATGATCTACCATGATATGCGAAAAATAAAATGGTGTACTAGTCTTCAATGTGGGAAAGCCCTGTAAAATTTTAGAGTGTTCTGAGGTAATTTAGTATATTAGATTATTAGTAAATTTGCGAAGATACACTACTGTTATTGACTAGGTCAGGAATAGGTCAACGAACTTACTTGTGAAAGAACGTATTGGAGTTGTTTACATTTCTTTAATTGGCATAAAAAGTGAAGCCGGCAAGTGCGGTCAAAGCCCAGATCAAAGTGCCGCGTTTTTTGCTTTTGGTCGAATAATCAGGACACCGGCATGTTATAGAGGGATTTAACTAAATATATCTGCTTATCGTTTCAGAGTTCTCAAGAATAGGGTCAATGTCTTTTCGATTTATTTCGATTTATTTTGCAATTTTTGTAGTGTGATTTGATTAAAACCAAAAAGTCACTTCTATCCACTCCAGATTTGCTGTCAGTAGTGTCAATCCCAAGTCTGATAAAGTGATATGGTTGTACCGCGTTACGTCAGATTAGTTAAAGTCATTGACGGTGCATTTCTACAAAAAAATGAGGTCATTTTTTAAAGTTTTTTCATTTTTTTAACTCGTTTCGGTGAGGACAACCTACTGTTAAATTTTCCGCATGTCATGGTAAATCACGTTGTATAGTATACTTTTATATTATATTAATGAGCATTAAAAATTTGCTTCTTTATTAAGAGTTTATGTTGATAGATTATTAAAAATTGATTAAGTCATCATAGTACTATCAGAAACCATCTTTTATTAAGAAATGCCGATAAACTAATTATTTGGTGTTAATTGGTGTTAATCTGCAGAACATATTTATAAAAAAAAATAAAATTTAAATTTAAATTCATGCTACTCTACTTACTTTTGTTAACTACATACATATCACGACGGCTCTAAGGAATGACGCAATTTATGTACTGTCATGTATTTTCTTACTAGAAATAATTAACAGTAAAATGTTTAATGCAAAAATAGGATATCCTGTGCACGTAGAGATTTAAGTATATTTAAGTATAAAAATAATCTCGGTAATTATCTGATGTAAAACAGGTGAGCGGATGTGACAGGTTTTAGAGGAAATTATAGAATTCTCAAGCTGCCATATCCTATAACTAAATTACTATTATTAACTCTGATTTATCTGTTACATTCAGTGATGTCCTATAGAAAAAATCGAGTAAGTAAACCAGTTTTTGTCCTTGATCAAAGATCAAAGATATTTGTAAATAGATTACATTTTGCAACAAAACGAAATCAGAGGATGACAATCTGCCTCAGGAATAATTGATATAAAGAAATGAAACCATGTATGCTTAAAAAAAATCTGGGTAGTAAATAAATTATTCAAAACGAATAAAGTATTTTTAATTAATAAGATAGATAGATAGACAAGACAGATTCACTTAGTTTTCCTGCAATATAATAGGGAAGTCAATGGACAATATCTACTTATTTAATCGATTTGTGGGAGTGGTTAGAGATTCAATCGCGTAGGTATTATGAATATTGAAATATTTTCAAAAAATATTATATTTCTGGTACATTTTTTTAATATCTTTTCATATAAAAATGAAAAACAATTGTACAGTGATATTATAATCTACTAGAAAATGCTTGCTACATTTTTGAACTAAAAAATTTTCAGTTCAGTCAGTGAGAGAACTGCGGTTATGAGCTATATAATTTGGTAGTGTGTAGTGGTGACACCAAAGTTTAGTAGAAGCTCTCCAAAATTGTTTTAAAACTTATATCGTACATATAACATATTACAGAAAAATTACGTCACAACAACTTTTAAGAATACATAAACTACATTGCACTTTATATATTAATTGTATGAGGATCATCTTCCTGATTATCGAAGTTGTACTATTGAAACATTTCACCCCAACATGACAAACAGTTTACATGTCAAGGTGAAGACGAGTCATTAAATGGCAAGAAGACAACTGTACTTTCAAGTTTCTCAAAGAATCTTTATCTATTTTTAATTGCCTTCCTCATGATGACATACAGCGCGTAAACAAATATTTCAATTTGTGTGACCCTTTGTATTTAAATGGAAATGGACCGTTTATTTTATGCCGCTAAGATCTAGTCAGAATTAAAACTCTTTGCAAGAAAAAAAAGAAATTATAGTGTCACAGTTATAAAAATCACAATTTTGCGTGTTTGGTTTCGGAATGTTAATTTTGACTAGAAATAAGAATTTTGAGTTGTCAGTTGACGTTATTTTTAAAAATATAAAGTTGCATAAAAACTTTAGGCAGTGTATTTATTTCCGTGTACTTTCATCACCCTGTAGTAAAAAAAGAAATTTTTTTAGATCCGCCAAAATTTTCTGGAGAAATAAGATACACATGTATAGTGTATCTTTTTATCCCAGCAATTCCTCATTGATAGTATGCATGAAATACAAAGCTTGCTTCTTATTACCCCCTTCGGGGTAATAAGGTGAAAGTTTTGGAATAAAATTCGGATTTTTTTGTACACCGTATTTATTGTAGAATTGAGCCAATAATTTTTTTCTGGGTACCCTGGTGGTCCATTAGGTAGGAAAAAAACATCAATGCTACAGCTTTAAAACTGACAACTATGTTAATTACTTCCACATCCAGTGGAAGTATAGTAACGACAAAAACATTTTTAAAAATTTTTATTGTTCAAATAGGCTCAGAATGTCATGAAACGTCGAGATTTTAAGTTTGAGTGACAAAATTTCTGTCTGTCTGTCGGTCTGTCTGTCTTCTGTCGGTCTGTAACTTTTTTTTGTGGGCACGGTTACTCTGGAATCGTTTGAGATATTGACTTGAAATTTGGTACACATATGTACTTTAACGAGATCTAGAACTAGATTATATTTGCATCTTGTTCCGTCGAAGGGTTGGGGGTAAATTGGGATAAATTTGGGATAAATAGGTAAATCAAGCAGGTAAGAGTTCATAAAATTGGTATTTAGTATATACAAGAGAAGCTAAGGTCTCAAAAATAATTTTGGCATAAGCCACCCCATTACCATCCCCACCCCATTATTAAAGGGGATGAAAAAAATTGTGATTTAGTGTGTGTACAAGAACAAGAAATTTCAAAATATTTTTTTACTTTATCCACCCCCACTACCACCCCCTATCACCACCACCACCCCACTACCTATCGTTTTATGGGTTTTTGAGGTAGAGGATTTCAAATATTATATTATTAAAGTTCCATAAACAATTATTTCCACATACAAAATGTTTTAGTTGTGAGTGACTTGGATAGAAAATCTGGATGTGGAAGTAGTGATTCCTTAGGCAGCGGTTTTATATATGTTTTTTATTACCCCAAACGTTTCTTATTACCCCACTTTCCTCTATCTGAAATTACCTTGATGATCTAAATGTGGGGAGCGTCAACCTGGCCACGATTGCAAAAAGGCGTAAAAAGATTTTTTTCGACAATTTTTGCATTACCAAAAATTGACTAACTTTATGTTTCCACCGCATTTACAGGCTTATTCTATAATATTTCTTAACGATTTTCAAACCAGTGGAAAGCTCATTCTTTCTAGATTCAGGTGCTGCCCAATTATTGTCGAAATCATCGCATGTGAAGTAAGCTTGCGATATCAAACAACAAATGTCAAAGGCTATAGCGTGATAAGATCTTAATTGCCCCCGTCTGGATTTTTATTTCGAATTGGCTATTCGAAAGGACATATGTGAAAAACCCTTCAGCCAAATTTTCAGTCCCCTAGGTGCTAATAGGGTGCTCCTATCGTAAAAAACGTGTTTTTTCGAAAAAAATTTCTTCTGCTCTACTATTTGCTCCAAAAAATCTGAAAAAATTCATGAACATGTGTTTTTGAGTAAGAAAATACTCTTATTTTTTTCAGATTTTTCGGATCAAAACTGGGTCCAGGAAAAATATTTGAATTTTTCAATGATTTTTTAGGCAATGAAGGTCATATTTGGCTAACTTCTAAATAACAATCTTTTGTATACTTTTCCGTACTTTCGAATGCCGGTGTCAGAATTACCATTTTCAGACCGAAACATGCTCAAAATTTGAAAGAACCGTTGTTTCCGCATTTTAACCTACCCACAATAAAATTGTGGGAGGTTACTAAAATTGGTCCAAAATCGAAAATTGAGATAACATCAAATCTTTACGTTTTGAGGTCCTAGGAATTTAAAAAAGTGGTTTTTGAAAAATGTCAGGGTGTGTGAATGTGCGTATGTATGTTAGCACGATAGCGGCGAAACGGATTTTGATGAATCTTTGCATGCACTTTAGTGCTTCAGAAGATCTGAAAAGGTTTTGGTTGAGATCGGATTACGTTTAGTGCCGTTTTGGCACAAGTTGTTTATTTTATGATTATTAACAATTTGTAATCGAACCATTGAAAAGCAGTAAAAATTCATTCGATTTCAACGATATATCACCCTTGCACCTTTTCGATTTGGTTTCCGCGAAAAAAATTAAAAAACAAAATAACACGTTTCTTGTGTAAGATATATTTTATAGTCTAACTTAACGTTAGTGTGTTAAAATATGCCATACACGTTTTTTTTAAGAACGTCAAGCCAATTGTGTTGATTGGGGACTTTAATTCCGCTGCTGGTCACTATATATTTTGAAAATGTTTTTTTGACAGGTGTCAGTTACTTTCCCGAGCGAAAGATTTTTTAACAGCAGTCAGATAAAATGCGTCTAAAAGTTTTTAGTTGGAGAACTGTCATTTTGTCACGTGAAAAAATTTTTGTCACTAACTTTGTGGGGGGGGGGAATGACACTTTGACAGTTGTCAAAATTCTAGTTCCAAAACTTTCCTGGGGGAATTTATTTTTTGACAGTTGTCCAAAAATTTTTAAGTTGGTATATTGTACTTTATTTTTAGGTTACGATTGTTTATATAATTTTAATGATTAACGGAAATGTTTCCGAAAGTGTTAATGTCAATATCATTTTTATTATGATTTGATGAAAAACTCACTCTGGACCCAGTTAAGAGCTGTCCGTAATCACACGGGCTCCTTATGGGTTGTGTGGGCTACACACAGCTACCACCGGCTTCAAACTTCCTCTTCTCTCGCGAAAAAACACAATTGGCTTGACGTTCTTAAAAAAAAACGTGTATGGCACTATGCACGCTTTAACACACTAGTCTACCGAACGTTAGGTTAAACTATAAAATATATCTTGCACAAGAACCGTGTTATTTTGTTTTTTAATCTTTTTCGCGGAAACCAAATCGAGGGTGCAAGTGTGATATATCGTTGAAATCTGACTTTTTACTGCTTTTCAATGGTTCGATTACAAATTGTTAGTAATAAAATAAACAACTTGTTGTGCCAAAATGGAACTAAACGTAATCCGATCTCAACCAAAACCTTTTCAGATCTTCTGGAGCACTAAAGTTTCATCCAAATCGTTTAGTAGTTTCGCCGGTTTAGTGCTAACATACATACACACATACACACACACACAGACATTTTTCAAAAACTACTTTTTTGGGTTAGAATTTAGCCATCCAACCACCTTCATTGCCTAAAAAATCATTGAAAAATTCAAATATTATTCCTGGCCCCAGTTTGAATCCGAAAAGTCTGAAAAAAATCAGGATGTTTTCTTACTCAAAAACACACGTTCATGAATTTTTTCAGATTTTTTGGAGCAAACAGTCGAGCAGGAGACATTTTTTTCGGAAAAAACACGTTTTTTACGATAGGAGCACCCTATTAGCACCTAAGGGACTGAAAATTTGGCTGAAGGGGTTTTCAAATATGTCCTTTCGAATGGCCATCGAAATAAAATCCAGGCGGGGGCAATTTTGATCTTATCATGTTTTAGCCTTTTTCACTTACATTTCAAAATTATTTTCTTACCTCTCAAATATTGCAAATTTAAAAGAACTAAATGGTCCCTTCTAAATGACACTTCTTATTCTTTTGTGTCGTTATCATTTAGAGGAAATAGCTTATTATAAAGGTATTTTCTCAAAAGGATGTGTGGCTTTTTAGCAATAAATTAGCGCCAGAAAGAAATCACTGAGCCCCTCCCTTATTATGTTCCATTCTTACCCTCATGATCTTTGTTGTAAAAGAGGCGTTCCTCAACCTATATTTGAACCCGAAAGATAAAAACGTGCAGGTGCAAGTAGGTAGGTATAAAAACACCAAAAATCTATACAAATCCACGGGTTATAACATATCAGGGAGAAATTGATCAGAGGCGTAGGCGTAGTTCTTTTGGTCTATTGTAAATCAATTATCTACAAAAATATATCTAATATTTTTTTAACAAGAGGAAAACGAATTTTAACTTAAAGTCTTAAATGTGCCACATTTACTGGATATGCAAATTGAATTATATGAACTAAAATCTCCTTAGACATTGTCCTAGATATGTCTTCTCTAACAACGTTAAAATAAAGAGGCGCAATTATTGAATGTAAAAATGTGAAAAAAGAAATTTTAGAGGGTAATTTTTTACTAATACTTCCTTTCGGTAGGCGAGATAATTACAATTATTTGATGAAAGACAATAATATTTCACATGTAATTAACAATTAACGAGGAGGAAACTTGCCGTGCTTTTAGTGAAAAATATATATGGTCGTCCAAAAAAATGATTTATTACGAAACGAGACATCAGTATTTGGAACGAAACTGACACTGCTTCCAAAGAAGAAAACCAGTTATACTTTTAGTAAAAATAAACAAAATAATTAATAAATAGAGGAAAAAGAGAAAAGTTTTGTGTAAATACAGATGACAGATGAATGACAGATTTTTTCATGAAAATTAGATTGTATTCTGGTAAATAGATTTACTGAAAGTTCTTACACCATTCCCCTTTATCATATTAGTTTATAGCCTCCAAAATAGTTTGTTTAAAGTTTTATCCGAAATTAGTTGGTGATATTTCAATTTTTATGTATCACTACTACTAGATTAGATTAGATATTCTAAATAAAAGCGATTTAACAGATATCAGTAAAAATAAGGTTATATAACATCACAAGCTCTAACATGTCAAGATCAAGCTTACGTATGACAATGATCTTACATATTTGATTGAAATTGTTTTCTAACTTTGCTATTTCCGAGATATATTGTTGAGCATGTGATGTTGATCACATTGATCTGTATCTGTATCATGTTGATCACTTTACAGTGTAAAGTTTATATTCATAATGTTTTCAGTCAATTAAAATTATTGAATTTTCTTACGTTTCAGTTATTACGCCGTTATCAGAGATATATTGTTTTAAATGTTTATAGTGACAATTTTGTATCTCTTTCGAGTTTACGCTCTAAGTGTCTGATTCAGACTGCGACTGATATACAGGGTGCAATTAATTTCATGTCATTTAAAAAAAATTGGAATGGGAAGCTACCAAACAAACAAAGGACCCCGTACATTTCTTATGGGAAGTGGCCCTTAGTGAAAATGGCTGAAATAAAAATATGTTGTTCCTCTTGACCTGTACATCAAATGTTCTCATGGGCACAAAGTCTGAAAATGGACAGTTTTCGAGATACAAGTGGGTGAAAAATGGTTAGGGAGGATGTAGAAATTAGTGGAACAGTTATGCAACAATTAAAAAATAATTAAAATTCTTATTTTACTAATTTTGTTTTATTTCTCACAAACCAGCTACCTCAACTTTCGAAATTTTATAAAATATATTTTTAACAAACAGAACTCTCTTAAAAAAAATATATAAAGAAATCTGTTCAGAATAAGCCTATGTGTTATATTAAGCTAAAATTCTCATTAACAACTTTTTCTCATAGTTTGCCAACTTTATGAAGAACTTTTTTCTGCAGGCATTACTTAAAAATGAATTAAAACTTTTGTGAACAAAAAGTATTCACAAAAACCATTTTTCTTATTTGATAGAAGATGACAGAATCCATAAAAATGATTTTATGAGAAAGGTGCACGCACCCACCTAAGACCCATTAAAAGAAAAGAAACAACCAAACAACTAGATTTTTTTATTAATTTTTTAGTGGACGCATTAGGCGATTTCACGGAAATATACAAAAATTTAAATTACTTTTGAACCATCAACAATTGGATGACCAGTTATGTGATTATTCTGGTTGAAAATAACCTCCCCCATCATCTCACTTAGTTCAGTCACACACTTTTGGGACATGTATAAAATATTTAAGTGTTAGATAATCAAATCAAATTCAGCGAATTTATGTTCCATATCCTCAATTTTATCTTCTATTTATTTCTGTAGGATGGTAAAATTACCTCGAGGTAAAAATTAAGTAAGTTACGCCCCTGCTTATTATGTCAAACTCCTTGCATCGGACTCTGTCAGGTTGTGCAGAGAAGTATCAAAATGTTAAATCCTTGAATATACCACCGAGGATGCTTTTCTTTCGAGTGGCTGGACATTCTTATGCAATTATTATTTATGAAAGACATTTGATACGGTAGTTGTGACAAACTTTTGTTCGATACGTGGGAACTAGAACCTCGGAAACTGAAAACGAAATTTACGTCTAATGGGTGTTTTATTTGTTTTCTATTGTACTGATACTGACAATAAAATGATGAAAATATTGAATAAATGAATAATGTAGGTATTAAAGTTAATTTTTGCTAATTTTATTGTTATATGTGATTTCGTCAACTAATAATCGAAATCATACATTTTAGCCCTGTCAATGAACGTTGAATAAGGAGGGAAATGCCGAGATTACAACTTTTGACTTGAGGACCCTGTTTAGACTATTTAGGAGGTAAATATACCAAAAGTCCCCGAACGTAGGAGGTGCGGGGGTGCAGGGGGGCGCGAAGAAGATCCCGGTTTTTGTTTTTCTCTCATATTTCGAAAACGGTTAGCCATAATCAAAAAGTGGCTATATGCAAAATTAAAGCTGACTAAATTTTCTACAATAATGTTTCTATTAATTTTTGTCGTATCTGTTATGGTTCAGTAATAAATTGTATATCTTTTAACTGTATTCCAACTTTATTATAAATTTATTATAAATTGAAAAAAATGTTTAATAATCATCGTGGAAAAAAAAATGTTGTACAGATATCCGTTTCATAGCAGACTGAACTCAAATATCGAATAAAAATTGTCTTTGTGTCTGTAAGTGTGTGTATGTGCATGTATATGTATGTGTGTGTATACCGTTTCTTGTAAACACGACAACTTCTGTTAGACTTAAAATATTTAATTACAATTTGAAACATATGTAAAACAGCATAGTACAATATTCCCTATTGAAATTGGGCCATATCTGTAACACATGGCCATAACCAAAGGCCTACAAACTCTCACTCTTACGTAAAATAGGTTTTATTTTAATTTCAGAGCAAAATGCGTTTTTTGATTAAGCATACAAAAATATGAAGATATATAAGATTTATAAACTGCAATATACCGGGTGTATGTTAGGTTCAAACCAAATTTATTTAAATTAGACGATATATCAATGTTATCCTAAAATTTGGAACATGGTGTTTTTAATAAGATTATCATGTTATGAGAGTTTGTAGGCCTCTAGTTATCACCATGTACTACAGATATGACCCAATTTCAATAAGGATTATTGTACTATGCTGTTTTACATATGGTCCAAATTTTAATTAAATATTTTAAGTCTAACAGAAGTTATCGTGTTTACAAGAGACGGTGTAGACCAGGGAAATTAGATAAAAATAACTAAATTTTGAAGTACAGCTCGGATCGAGATGCGATTTTCGGCATCGTTTTCGGAAAAATATTAGGATAAAAGTCTACATATAGTGAATAAGCCGTTCGAAGAAAATTGCATAGGGGGTACATAAAATGCATCTAAAGTGCATATTTTTTGAAAAACAGCCCCACAAAAAAAAATAAGACCCATGTATCCTTATCCTTATGTATTTTCGATCGCTGAATCCGAATCCGGGGTCAAAAAAAATCGTACACCCCCCAGAATCATTAGCTAGAGCCAAAAAACACCCCCAAATGGGATAAAAAGAAGAGCTACCAGAATAGTTGTTACGTCTTAATCAATCGAATTATACAAATTAAGGTTAAACAGCAGCGTACATAGAATAGATATGAAACACACCCCAGGGGCGAAAACTATCCCCCATACATAAAAAAATCGATCCAAAAGAGCAATGACTGCTGAAAAAGCTCGAAATGTCTAAGTTTTGTTAAAGTGTTAAGAAACTACATCAGGTCCAAAGTAATCTTCATAAACTGCCCTATAGGGTTGAGAACAACCACCTTTAAGTTCAAAGGACACGAGAAAAACAAGAAAAAACGTAAAATCCAACAGGATTTCTATTTTCATGGATGCTATGATCGGCTGAAATTGCGTAGTACTCTAAAATAGAACCAAAAACTTACGTACCATCAACATCCTACACTGTCAACCCTCAGAGGGTGTGAAAACTACCCCCTATGTAAGATTTAACTATAAAAAGTTACAGTGACTTCTATAAAAATTCGAAACACCTGCGTTGTGTGGAAGAGAGAAGAAACTAGACTATGTTCGACGATGTGCTTAAAAACCACCACCACGGGGTGGTAGGATGCTGGAAAAACAGAGAGAAACTAATCGGATTTACATTTTTATGGATGCTATGATTAGCAAAAATCGTGTTGCACATTTAGAGTTTGAAACCCATGTCCTATAAATGTTATTAAGTAACACCCCCAGAAAGGATGTAAACTAACGTAATTCAAGATGTAACGAAAAAGCCATACTGTTGCTTATTCGTTTCATTTCCATAGATTTTTTTTAAAGGGGGGGGGGGGGGGCGTCTCTCAAACCCGTGGGGGTGGATTTCAAGCACAGCGTCGAATATAGTCTAGTTTCTTCTCTCTTCCACACAACGCAGGTGTTTCGAATTTTTATGGAAGTCACTGTAACTTTTTATACAGGGAGTAGTTTTCACACCTTCTGAGGGTTGACACTGTAGAATGTTGATGGTACGTAAATTTCTAATTCTATTTTAGAGTACTACGCAATTTCAGCCAATCACAGCATACATGAAAATAGAAATCCTGTTGCATGTTACGTTTTTTCTTGCTTTTCTCGTATCCTTTAAACTTGGGGGTGGTTGTTCTCAACTCTATAGGGGCAGTTTATGAAGATTACGTCGGACCTGATGCAGTTTCTTATCACTTTAACAAAACTTAGACATTTTGAGCTTTTTCAGCAGTCATTGCTGTTTCGGATCGATTTTTTTATATATGGGGGCTAGTTTTCGCCCCTCCTTGGGGGTGTGTTTCATATCTATTGCATGTACGCTGCTGTTTAACTTTGATTTGTATAATTCGATTGATTAAGATGTAACAACTATTCTCGTAGCTTAATATTCTTTTTACCTTATTTCAGGGGTGTTTTTTGGCTCTAGCTAATGATTTTGGGGGTGTACGATTATTTTTGACCCCGGATTCGGATTCAGTGGAAATACATAGGAATACATGGGTCTGGTTCGCTGCTTTGAACTTTTTTTTTTGTAGGGCTGTGAAATTCTAGAAATTGAAAATCTCGTGGGAATCGCTTCCCGGGGGCTTTCGAAGTCGCTGAGTCCAAATATTACATCGAAACTTACTAGGGATTCTAGGGGGTGGTTCTTTGGGGTGAAAGGGGGTGGAGGGGAATGAAATCGAGTGAAAAATTTAAAAATCACGTGGGAATCGCTTTTCGGGGGCTTTCGAGGTCGCTGAGTCCAAATCTGATATCGAAACTTACCAGGGATGCTCGGAGATGGCTCTAGGGGGTGGCGGGGGGGGGGGGGGGGGTTGGGGAGATGGTGTGAGGGGGTGAATTTGAGTGAAAAATTTAAAGTATAAAGCGACAAAATATATTTTTTTAATACTTCACATATTACTATTACACGTACACGTAATGCTTTGTTATTCACAAACGAATTATTTGATATGATATTTACAAACATAATACATCATTGTTAGAGACTATTCATGATATAACAGTCAATCGATCATAAAATCATCTAAATGCTAACGGATGGACTTAAAACGCTTATTAATTATCTGGAAAACAATATCGAATAAATGAAAAAAATTGCTTGAATAGTACATGCATGATTATTCCACATTATTTTTTTGGTCATTTACAACAAAGATCCATCTTAACGACTACAAATTACAATCAGTCAGTGAATATACAGAATATTTAACTCAACTAATCAATCGTTATATCGTCATTTTCGTCATGTTCTTCTTTACTGTCGTCACTTAGATCGGGGCTGGCTGTTTCATTGGAACAATTACTTCTGCCGGTACCTGAATATACAGTAATACTATTTATATATTGAGCCCGATCGGTATCGAGGTTCTCTGATTTGTCGACGATAATCTTCGTGCCTTTTCGGAAACGAAAGGAATTTTTCAATGTATATCTATACTAGCGCACGGGTGCATGATGATCGAAAACGTGCGAGACTATTTTCTTTGTGATAACCCCCGAGCATCCCTGGTTAGTTTCGATGTCAGATTTTGACTCAGCGACCTCGAAAGCCCCCGGGAAGCGATTTCCCCGTGATTTTTAGGCATTTTGAATTTTTCACTCGATTTCACCTCCTCCCACCCCCGAAGAACGACCCCCGAGCATCTCTGGTATGTTTCGATGTCAGATTTGGACTCAGCGATCTCAAAAGCCCTCGGGAAGCGATTCCCATGAGATTTTCACGGCTTTCTATCAATTTTTAGAATGTTTCAAAAAACTATGCAATTTTCTTCGAACGACTTATTCACTAGTAGACTTTTTTCCTAATATTTTTCCGAAAACGATGACGAAAACCGCATCTCGCTGTACTTCACAATTTCGTTATTCCGGGCAAATTTGATCTAATTTCCCTGGTCTAGAATACACACACACACACACATACATATATACATATACACGCGCGCACACACACTTACAGACACAAAGAGATTTTTTATTCGATATTTGAGTTCAGTCTGCTATGAAAGAGATATCTTACAACAATTTTTTTTCCACGACGATTAGTAAACAAATTTTTCAATTTATAATAAATTAATAATAAAATTGGAATACAGTTAAGAGATATACAATCCATTACTGAACCATAACAGATACGACAAAAATTAATAGAAACATTGTTGTAGAAAATATAGTCAGCTTTAATTTTGCATATAGCTATTTTTTGATTATGGCTAACCGTTTTCGAGATATGAGCGAAAAACCAAAAACCGGGACCTTCTTCGCGCCCCCTGCACCCCCGCGGAGACTTTTGGTATGTTTACCTCCTAAATAGTCAAAAATTGTGATTTCGGCATTTCCCTCTAGAAACCATTCATTGACGGGACTATTTATTTTATAGTTTGTGATATTATTGAGGTAGTGCATTGAGCGTGTCTTCCGATATGATAATATTCCAAGTTTTGGTCATCTCCAGATGATGCCGATATGGTTATCGAAACGCGTGACAAGTGTGGTGGTCAATGTTTTGGTGTTTGGTGTTTTGTATTTTAGTGCAAATAATATAAAAATAATGCATACCCAGATATGTTTTTTGTCAATTGAATTGTGTTATACATTTCGTTTAAGCTAAGGCGAAGTGATGACCGAACAAACCAAAATAAAATATAACATATTATTAGCGCATCACCAAATTACGAATTTTACTGCCTGTATATTTTGAACTTGGCGAATGCGCAAGAAATGTAGAATTGTATTATTTTTTACTTAGTTTTCGATTTCTACCCACTTAACACTAGACGTAGCTTAATAAAACTACAGTAAGGCTACTGCCGAGAAATAACTCATGTTTGAAAAAACAATTATACAAATTAGTTAATCTGAAGGAATTGGCCAACCAACATAAAAAAACAAGCTAAAAACGTACTCTTCGCCAATTCACTGAGCTTTTTATATAATTGTTACACATTTTATAGGATACTCTTCGCAGTTTTCTTGTAAATGTTAGTTTTTGGACATCCTAAATTTTGTGATACCATCTTTGTTGTGAAAAAAATTATATGAAAAAAAAAATGAAAAAAAAAATCCAACCTGTGTGGGATTCGAACACACGATCTTTGGATTGCAAGGCAAAAGTTTATGGAGATAACATTTCGCAAGATTTCTATTTAAGTACAAGTGACAAAAATTAAGAGAATTTTTTTTTAAATTAAATAATTAAAAACTTTTTTATTTACTGATCGATTTTCTTCAAAAACAATAAGGTTCTTCCTCTAGCTAACACTAATTTATTTTCCAAATTTCAATACAATCGGACTTTTCTTTCTTAAGTTATCGTGCTTACAAGAAACGTGACGGACGGACGGACGGACAGACGGACATTTTGAAAATTGTTCAGAATTCGTTCACTAACACAATGACATGAAAATTTTTTCTCTACGGGCGATATTTACGATTTTAGAAATGTGCCGATCAAATACAATATACTCTTCGTTTTTGCGAAGAGCATAATAAACAAGTCAAATTGAGAATCCCCTCCAGGGCCGTTCCTGGCGGGGGTGCAACAAGTGCAGTCGCACGGGGCGGCACAATTTAGGGGGCGGCATTTTAGCTTACTTCTCTATCTGTATCAGATTTAAGGAGAAATATTCAATGTGGCATCGTCGCGGTTCGTGTGATTCGTTCATTCGTTAAGGTGGGCGGTTTCGTGAACGTAATTCGAAAATATCTCCTACATCCCTGAACCGATTGAAAAAATTTTGTGATAGGCTTTTAGAGACAGCTTTATAGAATGGTACTAGGCTATTGAAAACTAAATAAAGAAAATTTTTTTTTACTTGTGCGAAAATAAAAATTTTTTTTTTGACTTTTGAATAATCTAATACCATTCCATTCTATAATGTTGTCTCTAATTTTTTTTTTTAATCGGTTCAGGGATGTAGGAGAAATTCTCGAATTACGAAATTATTTTCTTAAGCACGACACCACTACCCTTAACAGACCAGAACACAAGGATATTATGAAATAGACCTGCAGGCGGGCGATTCGACGGTTGCGTAGCATTTCGGATTCTGGAAGTGAAAGAAGTGACTGAAAGTAAGTATTATACGTTGTTCTATTCTATCTGTGTTGAATTGTTTTCTGATACCTAAGAGTAAGGATCAGATTTTGCAGGGAACTATGCGTTCATTTTCGGTTTATTATAAATATTTAAAAAACCAAACATAGTGTAATTTTTAAAACTGTTTTAGATATTGCTATTGCTATTGTTCTAACTAATATAACTGTATATTTTTTATTGTAAATTTCTGTTGTACTTGAATATTGTAGTTTATCAATGAAAATAGTTCCTAGTTTCATTATTAAAGAATGGAATTTAACTATATAAAAAAAAATACGATAATAACTGTATGGTTGTATCCCTTAGAACATTGGGAAGTACCTGAAACTATTTTGAAGATTATTATACCATTTATAATTTTTTAAATATTTACAATAAACCGAAAATAAACGCATATTTCCCTCTCACAAAATCCCCCTGCAAAATCATTAATAGGAAATAATTTCTAAATTTAATTTGTAGTGTAGGAAGAAATAATAATAATTATTTTAATAAGAATTACATTCAATTTTTAATTTTATTTTATTTGATTATTTAGTTATTTTTATTTCGTTAAAGGATGTCTGGAAGAAAGATGAAGAAAAAATCAGGAGCCTTTATCGCAAACAAAAGCAAATGAGATTTGAAGAAAACAAAAAATGACTGGATTTCTTAAGAAATTTTTTTAAAAATTATCTAGTAACTTCATACCGTGAGGCCTAATTGCAAAGATATCGTCTACATATCTCCACCAGATAACCGATTTGTACGTACAATTTTGAACATGTCTTGTCTCAAAATCCTCCATCAAACGTATTGCTTAAAATTGGTGACAACGGAGAGAGCCCATTGCCATACCGAAATACTGCTGATAGAAATCATTTTCTAACTAAAAATTTGTTATTTTGATGCACATAGTTAAAAGTTCCATTATGGTATTTACACTCAATTTAATAATTTTCCCAGTAAGATACTGGCTAATTGTATTATTTTGTAGATTCCTCGGACGTCAATTAGAAGTAAAAATACATTTGGCACGAAGTCCCAAAGAGAAAAGTAGAAGAGTTAAGAAAATGCCCTAAATAACATATAGACAATATTTAAAATATACAGTACTATTTACACACAAAAAAATATTTTGAAAAAATATATTCCATAATTTATGGGGCGACAAAATATCTTTTTGCTCGGGGCAGCAAAAGACCCAGGAACGGCCCTGATCCCCTCTACTTTGAGTTTTTTGAAGTTGGTTAAAAAGAGGCTATATGATTTAAATCAGCTTTAACTAAACCTGCATATTATGTTTTTTATAAGTATATAGTCAAAGTGATTCTTACATCTACTGATAGGTGGCAGCCAAGTGTAAAAGCACCATGCATATTATTGAAATGCAGTATTAACTATTGTATAGCTATTGTCAAGACAGGACTAAATTAGTCCCTCCTAATAGCATTCTCCGTTACAAAATTTACCAACAAGAGTTTACAAACGGTCATCTTCTAGTGTGGAATTGATTTAGGTGTTGAAATCACTAACAGCAATGATAATTTCCCTGTTTGGAATAGAGTGGAGTGAGATTTCTAGATGGAACACTTTCAATTTCTTCTCTTCAGCAGCAGTTGTATAAGTGCATAAGAGACTTGTACTAAATACATTATTGTTGATTTGACGCTGACGATTAAGGCGATTATCCAATCAGCGACAGCTCTACATACAAGGACAGATGGAGTTATTTCTTTAGAAATCCAGAATTCTACTCCATTCCGGCTGATGATATTGTTTTCAGAGAAGCAGATATGCTCCTCTGGAAGCAATGCTTCCCGTCGTGGATTTAACAAATCCCAAGTCCCTACGATGCATCTCTATTTTGATATTTGAGTCTGCAAGTTATAGGCCTTTTCATCATAGACGCTATGTTTGTTCTGACAATTGATTGTCAAAATGGCTGGGCCGGTATCATTTTTTCACATTATAAAGGGCATAGCAGGATAAGCATGTGTTAGGTGCCCCCGCACCAATCGGGTCGAAATTTTTAGCACAAGTTGATAGTAGTGTTAGATGAAATTTCCCAAAATATTATTTTTGGAAAACCATTTTTACGGGAGTTATGGGGGTAAAAAGAAAAATAGTTTTGATGGTGCAAATGTGGGAAAAAATTATTGCGTCCATTTGTCGAAAAAAAGTGGTGAAAAAATTTTTTCAAAATAAAAAAATATATATTTTTAGAGGATGTTCTAGAGGCACACCCACCATTTCCACATAAATGCTTATATGCCCCTTTAAAACATATCCAATTTTCAAAGCGATCGGAAGGGTACAACATACTCAAAATTGATAATCATTGGCAGACTGCGCGCGGCGCGTAGTCTATGTAATGTGATAAGACGACTTTTTTGTAAATATTTCGTGCAAAGACGAGATTGCCTTCCCCCCCTCGTTTTCAAGTGGTGGGAGAAGTTTTTGACCGCCACAATCCCCTGAAACGGCCATCCCCCTTATGGATCCCTTTATGTTTTCATATATAAACGGGTTTGGGGAGTGATTTATCGACGGGTTATACTTGAAATAATATGGAAGGGAGTTATAGAGTGAGTGAAGTCCAGACAGCAGACCTAGAGGGTTGATTAAACCCTCCCGAGGGGTGTAATTTTTTTTTTCAAATGATTCGGTTCAAATGCGTATGCCCCATTTTCGGGGTCGCTGACCACGGCAATAATATTCATTCTTAGCTCCAACCCCCTCAAACAAGCAGAAATCACCCCCTCCCTCACGGTTTGAGAGATGAAGTGGGGGTTGGAGCTAAAAATGAATATTTTTCCCATGATCAGCTACTCCGAAAACGGGGGAAACGCATTTGAATCCGAATTATTTGATAAAAAATGATTTTCCACTCCTCGGAAGGGTTTAATTAACCCCCTAGGACTGCTGTCTGGACTCAACTTACTCTATAACCATCTTCCATGTTATTTCAAGTATAACCCGTTGATAAATCACTCCCCAGATCCGTATAGAAAACATAAAGGGATCCATAAGAGTTAGCCGTTTTAGGAGGTTGCGGCGGTCAAAAACTTCTCCTACCACTTGCATTGTATTCAACACCCTCGAAAGCGGACGGAGGGAGGTAATCTCCTCTTCGCAAGAAATATTTACACTATTTCTGCCTTTATTACATAGACTAGCGGTTCTTTACTACATCTTACTACCACGGTCACTGGCGGCCATTACAACTCCACCATTTAAATCAGTATTAAACTTCAAGAAGTGTGGTGCAAAAATTCTCTGACGTCAACTGTGGGGTCAAATGAAATCTAGTTTGAAAATCTGAAGATTTTGCAATGATGACATCTGTAGTCAGCCTACGAAAGAACTAGTTTTCAAAGTCCACTACGAGGAGGTTACAGTGCCTTTCACTAGTGAAGGTGCCTGTTTATTGTGAGTCTTCTTGCCTCTAACTAGTTGGGGCGCTTGTTTATTGTTCCCTTGCCTCTCATTAGTCGAGGTGCTTGGTTATTATGAGTCCCCTTGCCTCTCACAATTCGGGTTGACTTTCTTGCGTGAGTCCTCTTGCCTCTCACGAGGCAAGGTTACTCTATATTGATGAGACTTCTCTTAGTCTTCATTCTTCGAGAACATCCCATAAAAAAAATTTTATTTTAAACAATTTTCTCAAAAATGTTGCAGGGGATTGCGGCAAAAATTTCTCCCACCACTTGCATCGTGTTCAGCACCCTCGAAAATGAGGGGGAGAAGGTAATCTCGTCTTTGTACGAAATATTTACAAAAAAGTCGTCTTATAATGCTTCATTACATAGACTACGCGCCGCCCGCAGTCTGCCAATGATTATCAATTTTGAGTATGTTGTACCCTTCCGATCGCTTTGAAACTTGGATATGTTTTAAAGGGGCATATAAGCATTTATTTGGAAGAAAATGGTGGGTGTGCCTCTAGAACATCCCCTAAAAAAATTTTTTTTTATTTTGAAAAAAATTTTTCACCACTTTTTTTCGACAAATGGACTCAATAATTTTTTCCCACATTTGCACCATCAAAAGCCATAACATATATTTTTTTCATGAAAATCGGTTTATCCGTTCTCCATAACTCCCATAAAAATCGTTTTCCAAAAATAATATTTTGGGAAATTTAATTTAACACTAGTATCAACTTGTGCTAAAAATTTTGACCCGATTGGTGCGGGGGCACCTAACACATGCTTATCCTGCTATGCCCTTTTAGACGAAAGTGTGATTGACGGTGCAAAATTAGTACACAACATTGTGGAAGAACACACTTGCATTGAATTAAGGTGCTGGCTCAAGTGTTCTGGCCGTAAAATAACTGGATAGTTCAGTCGAATTGTAATTTGACACGGCGAAAATACATAACCACGATTTTATTGTTTTAAGTTGATGGGTTGGACATCCAAAACAAGCCCTTATAGTTTGTCAACTGATGTCATACCGGGGGTCGTAAAGTTGAAAAGTCGGTTTTTCGCGTTTAAATAGAAGGCTAATAATCTGAGAGGAAAGTTCAAATGGGAAAGTTATAGGTATTAAAGAAATCGATATCTGCATTATTTTTTGATTTATTCAATTTTTTTGACAAAAAAGTGTCTTCGAAAAATGGCTATAAGTACTTCATTTTCTGTCAGATTTTGCTATGAGAAGAAAAATTCTATTCTTCGAGAGTTGTTCAATATTTACAAATTTTTTCTACATGGTCATTATTCAGAAAAATGTGGTGAAAATTTAATTTGAAAAAATAGAAAATTTTTTTTGCATAAAAGTTAAATATCTTTTGAATTGAATACAGTGTCGAAAAATCATGTCTACCATTTTGAAGAGCTGTTTTTTTTTGGTTCACCTCAAAAAAAACACTGCATTCCATTTTTTCGCCACATTTTAATACTATTCGTGATAATTCGACCGGACTAGGAAGCACGAATAAATAACTGGTTGCAAGGTTAGAATTCAACTATCAACATATCAATTCATATACAAGTGCATTAAGAAAAAACAAATGTGTTTAGTCTACAATATGCTTAATAACATTCTTCGTGCAGTAATTTATAATGCCGTAATAATATTTTCCGTTTTTTTACGAAAATGTAGGATCAAAAATGTAATTGAAATAGAGGTTTTTTGTCGATCCTTCTGTGGATAAAGCTGGCTCCTTTTTTTTAAATTTTTTCAAATAGTTAAACTATACTATATGGCACTACCTATTTTCAGAAAATTGATAACATATTCATCATTATTTGTTTAAAAAACGTAATGTTTATGTCAAATACAATATTGACATGCGAAAACTGTCCGAATAAACATGGTGAAACTCGACGCATGCGCACAAAAATTCTCTATGATGAAAAGGTCTATAGATAAAGTTCTTCTGCTGTAAGATACCTCTTGTGTTCTAGGTTGTAAGTTGAATTTCTTACTGACATTTGATTATGTCCATAGTAGTAGCAAAATTTGCCCAAGGGACATGGTGCCCGTGGTCGGCTAAATCTCCACGCCCAATAACCAATTTCGTACTGTTCTCGCTAGAGTGGAAAGAGGACAACGCCTGTTACCAGCAGAAATACAAAGCCTGTCCCAGGCTTCGCTGGTGTATATATCCATGAATATTCGTATGAAAAATTTAATGCAGTAGTTTCACCTTACTTTCTGGACTTTTAGTGACAGCCATCCACTATTGGTCAGACGTTATTGTGGTAGTGGGTGTGGATGAAGTAAAAAAAAAATGTGGCCTTTGGTTCTTGTACACGTACAAAATCACAATTTTATTTTTATTCGCCCCCTTCAATAAAAGGGTAAGGGTGGTAATGGATATGGCTAATGCCAAAACATTTTTCGAGACCTTAGCTTCTCTTATATAAGTATACTAAATACCGATTTTATGGACCCTGACTTGCTCGATTTACCTATTTAGCCACATTTACCCCAATTTACCCCCCAACCCTTCAACGGAATAAGATCGAAATATAATTTGGTTCCAGATCTCGTTAAAATACATATGTGTACCAAATTTCCAATCGATATCTTAAACGGTTCCAGAGTAATCGTGCGCACAAGAAAAGTTACAAACAGAACGACAGACCGACAGACAGGCAGATAGTAACTTATCTCGGCATTTCATGACATTCTAAGCCTAATGGACAATAAGAATTTTCAATTTTTTTTTGCGTTACCATACTTCCACTGAATATGGAAGTAAAATGAAGTGCTTGAAGAATCATCTCAAACGAGCGAGCGATACCCTTGCATATGAAAATTAAAAAGGAAACAAATTGGTGGAAGTAGAACGTTATATATTTCTTACATACCTTTTTACATACCTTTTTACATACTTTTCGGTTAATCTAAATTTTATTTGATTTCGAACCTTCTGTATTACTTACTACTTTAAGGGTTTTTCACTTTAGTCGATTTTTACTTCTACATCCAGTGGAAGAATAGTAACGACAAAAAAATTTTTTTTAAATTTTTATTGTTCAAATAGGCTTAGAATGTCATGAAACGTCGAGATTTCAAGTTTGAGCGAAAAAAATTTCTGTCTGTCGGTCTGCCTGTCGGTCTGTCTGTCGGTCTGTAATTTTTTTTTGTGCGCACGTTTACTCTGGAACCGTTTGAGATATTGACTTGAAATTTGGTACACATATGTACTTTAACGAGATCTAGAACTAGATTATATTTTCATCTTGTTCCGTCGAAGGGTTGGGGGGTAAATTGGGGTAAATTTGGAGTAAATAGGTAAATCAAGCAGGTAAGAGTTCATAAAATTGATATTTAGTATTGACAAGAGAAGCTAAGGTCTCAAAAAAAATTTTGGCATTAGCCACCCCCATTACCACCCCCACCCCATTATTAAAGGGGATGAAAAAAAAAATGTAATTTAGTGTGTGTACAAGAACCAGAAACCTCAAAATATTTTTTTACTTTATCCATGTCATGAAACGTCGATCTGTAACTTTTTTTGTGTACAGTTATTCTGGAACCGTTTATGATATTGCCTTGTGCAGCTTTACTTATTTATCGCTATTTACCTCCCCGACCCATAAAAAGTAAATAATAATAAGTTTGAGCAAACAAAAATTTTCTATCTGTCGTTCTGTCGGTCGGTCTGTCTGTAACTTTTCTTGTGCGCACGATTACTCTAAAATCGATTAAGATATTGACTTGAAATTCATACACATATGTATTTTAACGAGATCTGGAACTAGATTATATTTTGATCTCCGTTGAAAGGTTGAAGGGTAAATTGAGGTAAACAGGTAAATCAAGCAAATAAGAGTCCATAAAATTGGTATTTAGTATATATAATAGAAACTAAGGTCTCAAAAATTTTTTTGGCCTTAGCCACTCCCATGGCCGCCCCCACCTCGTTATTAAAGGGGGTGAAAAAAATAAAATTGAGATTTAGTGTGTGTACAAAAACCAAATGCCTCCAAAATTGTTTTTACTACATCCACCCCCACTATCACCCCCTGACCCCACTCCCACCCCCACTACCGATGTGGCATATCGCTTTGTGGGTTTTTTGGGGTAGACATTTCAAATATTATGTTATTAAAGTTCCATAAACAATTCTTTTCACATACAATTTTTTTTGGTTATGAGAGACTTGGATAGAAAATCTGGATGTGGAAGTAGTGATTTCTTGGGCAGCGGTTTTTTAGTAAATAAAAACATAGTCTAAATTATTTCAATGAGCAATATAATACGCTATGTATAAAGATTTAGTTACAAGTAGGTATTTCTTTGTTCGTCTAGTAAAATAATATTGACATTGCTACTAGCCGTATCTATCATTAAATCAATTTAAATTATAAGTACATAATTATGCGTGTATAAAAAGAACAATACAAATATGTAATATGAACTAAAATAGGTGAATTAAAACTCTCATTATATTAATTTTCCTTATAATCAAAAACACTCAAAAGGCAGGTAAATATTGTTTTAAGTTTAGATCGGGAATTCCAGAGCAGGGAATTGTATTCATCTGAAATAAATAGCAGAAAACTGCAGATAGTTTTAATTGCTTCAGTTTCAGATTATTTGTAGTATTAAGTTATATTAAGGACAAGCAAGAAGAAAAATAAAGCTTCTGTCAGTTTAAAGCACTTCCTTTAGAAAAACAAAATATTTGTTTTATATTTGCAAATATCTCAATAAATATTAGATTTAGCGAGAAAATTGTGCATACCAAAAAAAAAGGCTATAAAATGAGGATGAAAATTTTTTTCCTAAATTTTTTTATTATTAATAGTTTCGGAGATATGGAAGTTTAAAGATGGCGTCCGAACGTTTATAAAACGAAGTATTTAGTTTAAATATTAAATATCTAACTATGCCGAAAATTCTGTAAATCAAAATTTATTAAAAGTTATTAATTAAACTTTCAAATGAAGAGCTAAGTGGATAAAGGTGTTATGTCACACTTTTAAAGTTTTGAGTAAATTAAATAAAACGGTTTTGAGTTGGAACTTATTTATTTTGTTTTCGATTCAAATAAATAATACCTCATAAAATAGATAATTTTGGGTTATGTTCTTTTGTTTACACTAATATTAAAGAACAATATCAAGCTGTTATGAAACTAGATTTTTCTGTCCAAAACTGTGTACATCCACTAAAATTACTGGTTGTATGTATGACATGGCGCCTTTATAATTAAAAAGTTTCTATAAAATATTACAAATTTAGAATTAACCGTTTATTGGGTGTTAAATCTATATCACGGGTGTTCAAAAATTGCATAAAGTAATTTTTTTTAAAAATGCGACATAACACCTTTATCCACTTAAGTCTTCAAATGATCTATCGGTTCCTTTTTGCGAACACTTTTCATCCATAGCAGAAAACAGCATTAACTCACAGTTTGGACCAACCCATAACACCACTTGCACCACGTGCACTCAAACATCTCAGTCGATGTTTTTTGGAGATATACAGCCGGATGAAATTTTTTCTGCTTTATCCGAGATTAATAATAGAACTTCTGTAGGTCCGGATGAAATTACATTTAAAATATTAAATTCCTGCATATATAACATCGCAGAGCCCCTTTGTTATATATTTAATTTATCAATAACTAGTGGTATATTCCCATCAGCCTTAAAGCTAGCCCACGTTACACCAATTCATAAAAAAGGAGATAAACAACTAATAGAAAACTATAGAGCTATTATGCAAAACTCATACATATCAAAAATATTTGAAAAAATAATGCACCATAGAATATACAATTATTTGAGCACATACGATCTCCTAAGCAAAAACCAACATGGTTTTAGATCCAAGCATTCAACTTGTACTGCAGCCTTTGACTTTGTACAATCTATATATGAGTCTCTGGATGAAAATCGGTATGTTTTGGGCATATTCTTTGATATATCCAAAGCATTTGATTCGATAGATCATACATATTTACAGCGAAAAATTGATGCCTTTGGTATTCGTGGAAATTTAAATGAGTGGGTCTCCTCATTTGTAAGTGACAGAAAATTAACTGTAAGGTTAGGTGAATATTTGTCTAAAGAGCAAACGGTTAACATTGGGGTTCCTCAAGGTGCCGTCTTATCGCCATTGTTATTCATACTATTCGTAAATGACCTAGAGCATTACCTCACCTTAAATAATGCTAATTTTAAATTAGTCATGTATGCCGATGATGTTTCTATTAACATATCGGCAGAAACACCCGAAGACCTTCGAGACATGTCATCTAAACTTATATCATCTTTCTCCGAATGGTGCAAAAAAAATAGACTGCTTTTGAATACACAGAAAACAACATATACATTATTTCAGGCCAGACGTGAACAACCTCAGTTAAACCTTAAAATACACAATTGTCAACTACAAAAATCTTCAAATGTAAAATTTCTAGGTGTTATGATTGACGAAAAACTGAATTGGGAAGAACATATTAGCCTTACAACTAATAAATTAAATTCAGCATTTTTTGCAATTAGAAATTTAAAATATATTCTATCTCGAGCCCAGTTAATAAACGTGTACTATAGCCTTGCCTATAGCCACCTCAAATACTTAGTGATCCTTTGGGGTTCCAGTTCTGCATCACATCGAGTTTTTATCCAACAGAAAAGGATTATTCGTTTAATCTTTTCCCTCGGTCCTTTAGACTCATGTAGGTCAACTTTTACAGAAAACAATATTCTAACACTGACGTCCATATTAATTTTTGAGGCCGCTATCTTCGTGCATCTAAACAAAAGTAAATTTACATTTGGAAGTAATATTCACTCATACAATATCAGATCCGCAAATGAAATTCACATTAACCACTACAACTTAGCACTTTTTAGAAAGAGTCCTTACTATACTTGCGCAACCATCTACAATAAACTACCACAAAGAATAAAATCCTATGATAGTATTCACAAGTTTAAAAGAAATTTAAAACAGTTTCTTATAACCAATTGTTTCTATACTTTACGGGAATTTTTTGACTTGGACGAACAGACAGACCTCTTACAATCATAGATCATAGTTATATTTATATATGTGTGCATATCATCATACCAAAATGTTTTAGAATTAATTGTAACAAAGACTTATCTCTTCTCTTTTATTCCTTTTAGATTTTGAACTTATATAAATTTTATAAGCGCTAAATGTTCTATTATAGTTTTAGCCCATTATTTTATCTATCGTATTTATCATTGTGTTTTATTTTATAAATGTATACTTCCGTCTAATTTATAAGCAATTATTATTTACATGTACTATTTTGACTTGTCCTATCCATTTGTTGGCAAACTGGAATCAATAAATATATTATTATTATTATTATTATTATTATATCATGAAAAAGAAAGAAGATATAATCGAAACATATTTTTTTAATGAAAATGTCGCCATTCTGCTGCTCTAATTAGCGCGTAAAAAATACTTCTGAAATACTGTTTTTCGTTAATATATAGATAGCGCGTGTAAAGCATTTGCTTTATAAAAAATTTCATCTGTCATTTTGGAGCCGTCATCTAAAATTATAAATATTTCAAAAATATTTAGGGGCAGTTTTCACCCTCAGGGGTAAGAGTAGATATCGGGGCCAAAATGGGGGCTAAAACGAAACTTCGCGACTTTTGTGTTAGCCGAAGGCTCACTAAACTCTTCCCCATGTGATGAACTGGTTTTACTCGTTTAAGTGAAAAGTTCTTAAATCGAGCTGACTTCAGAAAATGATCATCTAGCTACTTTTTGTATTTGTTTTCAAACAATTATTCTGGTTTCCAGCAATTTGCCTGTCAACTTTAGCTTATTTTTTGTGAAAAATCGGCAGTTATGTATTTCATTTGATTTTCAACCACCGCGCTGCCGTTGATTTGCGTTTTGTTTTGCGTTTTAATTCTCAATCTTCTCTTAACATATTCATTAAAAAATTAATTTGTACTATGCTTCCTCATTTATTACCGAAAGCATTGGGAAGAAAATTCTTAAAAAAACTTAAAATGCCAAAGGTGTTGACGGATCCAAGAAAGGGCCATGGGTGCCATGTCCCGCCTTTGGAGGAATTAAAGAGTTAAAAATTACTTTAAAATGTTAAGGTATTTTTAATAAGACTTAGGAAATGAAAGAAAATTGCAGTCGGTCATTGCCAACTGCAAATACCTAATTTCAACAATAAAAATAAAGAAAATATTGACTCTGTACTTAATCTCACTGGCACACTTCTAATGTGACTCGTGCCGTATTCGAGCAAAATATTGATCAAACAGGGGCCCGTAGAAATACTGTTTTTCGTTAATATATAGATAGCGCGTGTAAAGCATTTGCTTTATAAAAAATTTCATCTGCCATTTTGGAGCCGTCATCTAAAATTATAAATATTTCAAAAATAAATCAGCACTATCTTTATTTAGGGGCGGTTTTCACTCTCAGGGGTAAGAGTAGATATCGGGGCCAAAATGGGGGCTAAAACGAAACTTCGCGACTTTTGTGTTAGCCGAAGGCTCACTAAACTCTTCCCCATGTGATGAACTGGTTTTACTCGTTTAAGTGAAAAGTTCTTCAATCGAGCTGACTTCAGAAAATGATCATCTAGCTACTTTTTGTATTTGTTTTTAAACAATTATTCTGGTTTCCAGCAATTTGCCTGTCAACTTTAGCTTATTTTTTGTGAAAAATCGGCAGTTATGTATTTCATTTGATTTTCAACCACCGCGCGGCCGTTGATTTGCGTTTTGTTTTGCGTTTTAATTCTCAATCTTCTCTTAACATATTCATTAAAAAATTAATTTGTACTATGCTTCCTCATTTATTACCGAAAGCATTGGGAAGAAAATTCTTAAAAAAACCTAAAATGCCAAAGGTGTTGACGGATTCAAGAAAGGGCCATAGGTGCCATGTCCCGCCTTTGGAGGAATTAAAAAATTAAAAATTACTTTAAAATGTTAAGGTATTTTTAATAAGACTATTAGGAAATGAAAGAAAATTGCAGTCGGTCATTGCCAACTGCAAATACCTAATTTCAACAATAAAAATAAAGAAAATATTGACTCTGTACTTAATCTCACTGGCACACTTCAAATGTGACTCGTGCCGTATTCGAGCAAAATATTGATCAAACAGGTGCCCGTAGTCGGTCACGCTTGGCTGCAACTTCTACTCGGTAAATCATGGTATAGTCTTGGTTTCGTTGTCCAGCAAAAAAATGTATCACTTACCTTGTATACAAACATATCAAGACTGTGCTTGAAAATCTGAACAAAACACACATTTCGATTATCTTTGATTATACATAATTGATGAGCTTACAAATTACAGATTACATCTAAATCTGCAAATATTCTGCGTAATATTCAGATATATTGACAAAAATAGTCACGCAATTTCACAAAAAAAATCCTTTTCCATTTTTTAAATGCCATATGTGGGATCAACGTATCAGTGCTTTAATAAATAATTCATAACCTTTGGCAAAGCTGAACACCACAAACAAATACTTGCTAGCAACAATTGCCGATCCTGACTTGACTATATCATGTTTATTACAAGAAATACAAGTATTGAATATTAAAATTTATAAATGCTACCGGTAGTTTAAATGAACGATGGAAGTAGCGCTGCAGATTTATTCCACCAGTGGTTAAATTTTAATGAGCTACATTTAAAATACGCATTTCAAATTAAGAGTAGTTTAATTTTCAATCAATGTTTATATAACTAACTTTTTATGATGCAAAAATTTACCTAGTACTTCTTAACCCAAATAAATTGCTAGTTATGTTTAGAAAAATATTAAATAAGATAATGGTTTGCATGATAGTAATATAAATATAAACAGAATATCTCTGACCTGTGTAAGTTACATAGAACGAATTTAAGAATTTTAATTTTCTTGTTTAATCTGGACATTCTGAAATAAGGATGCATATTTTTTACGCCATGAGAGTTAAAAGCGTCCATAATGGGAATTAAAAAATTAAGAAATTTTACGGTAAATTATAATTTTAATACTTCTAGTTGGCCTTCCTATGCTGTATGGCATGTTTGAGAGCACCACGCTACTTGTCGCGGGTTCCTGTTAGACGCATGGCCTCATCAAAGTTTTTCCTATCAGTTGCTTGGTGACATCACAACGCTTTGGAGAGCATCCTCTTCGCCTCATCACATCACGTGTTTACTTTTGACGAAAAAGAGGATTGCTACAAAACACAGCCCTGCCCGATACCTTTGCCAATTTTAAACTTGTCGAGTGTCGATTTTCTTCATAGAGTGGATTGGATGTCTACATATTTCCATCTCCAATAAAATACAGCCTATAGTTTGTCCCACCCCAAGTAACAATTTAAATTTTATCGTGATCTTCAGAACCTCTTGAAGCCTATTTAATAAAACTTCTGATAAAACTATACAGGGTGGACCATTAATAATAGGCCATAGCTCAAGGGTAGATTCCTTGGATCAAAACATTAGGATATAACCAAACATTCTTTAGTAAATTGTCGCTGTAGAAAAAAATGCAGGTTGTCAAAATTGTAATTTTTTTTTCTTCTTTTTGCAATATCTCAACTATTTCTTGACCGATCTTCTCCCAATTTGGTAAGGAAACAGTTTTTAGGGTAAGAACCAATAATTTATGTATTACATCACGCTAGCCCGTGGAGGGCGCTTCATGAACTATACCTGATGATGAATATTTTTTATCTTTTTTTTGTTACGAAACGTAGTGGCACTTTCGACTAGATAATCTCATGCAGGAGTCATTTCTACGTAAAAAAGGTACACTTGATACAACTTGATGATTCCAACCATTTTCGAGAAAATTGCCGCATAGATCTCAAAAATTCTTTGAAAACAAACCCAATTTGGAAAAGAAAAATTGTATTTATTGAAAAATGTGCTTTGGTGACGTCATTTACATACAATTTCATTAATTTGACATTTTGCCGGAGTTAAGACGTCACCAAAGCACACTTTTCAATAAATGCAATTTTTCCTTTTCAAATTGGGTTTCAAATAATTTTTGAGATCTATACGGTAGTTTTCTCGAAAGCGGTTGGAGTTATCAAGTTCTATCAAGTGTACCTTTTTTACGTAGAAATGACTCCTGTATGAGATTTTCTAGTCAAAAATGTCACTACGTTTCATAATAAAAAAGAGAAAAAATATTCATCATCAGGTATAGCTCTTGAGTCGCCCTCCACGGGCTAGCGTGTTGTAATACATAAATTATTGTTTCTTAGCCTAAAAAATGTTTCTTTACCAAACTGGGAGAAGATCGGTCAAGAGGTAGTTGAGATATTGCAAAAAAAAGAAAAAAATACAATTTTGATACCTTGTATCTTTTTCCACAGTAACAATTTACTCAAGCATGTTTGGTTATATCCTCATATTTTGATATAAAGAATCTACTCTTGAACTATGGCCTATTATTAATGGTCCACCCGTATATTTTTGACAAACGTTATTAAACCTTTATAAAGCTTGTATAAAGCTAAGAGGGGCCATTCTTAAAAGAGTTCTGAAGGCCTTTTTTAAAGGCCATTTTAAAACCAATTGGTTTTATTCTAAACAGTCTTTATAACGTTCTGAAGACCTTGATAAAACTATTCATAAAACCAACAATAAATCCTAAAAGCATAATTTTGGCTTTAAGGGACTATTGACAAACCAACCGTTGCTTAAACTATTATAAAACCACTTCGTAAAGTCATCATAAAACTAAAATGCTTTAGTTTGCTTAAAAAAGCTATTTGCTCTGTCAATATGGTTATTTTAAAAAAAGTATTATACTTGCCATCATATTAAAACTAAGTTGGCAATGTTGGCAAATTAGTCGCGTATTGGTAATGGATATTATAATAAGCATTTGCTGTTGTTCAGCTTTCAGCTGGTCTCTCTATACTGGTTAAAATTATCAAGTTCAGTAGGTACTCACCGTGAGAGAAAATTTAGCTGCGCATTAAATTGTACTGATGATATCACAACTAGTAGGTTGAAAAATATGGAGGCCCTTGAAAAATATTGAAAATTTTGGAAGTTTTAAAAAATATTCTAAAATTCATTTTAAAAAAAACCTTATTTTTTGTTGACATCAACTGAAATCACACGTTAATAATAATAATCATGATTTTAGTCCTTATTACCCATAAATTGTTGCAAAAATTGCAGCTAAGTAATTGTTCATTTGAATAATTCCAACATAACAGCTTTTGTTTACAAAGATATTTTCGTAGAAAAATGGCGATTTTTGATTAAAACCTGTTCGGTGCCGGCAATGCCACAATAAGAGTATTTGATCCCAAGAATGTCACAATGCTCTCATACAAGAGCATTTGCTACTAATTACAACCAATTTAAGTCTTCTTATATTTATGTAAGTCCATTTGGTATTGTCTAATACCAGTTGATCTTGTCTAACACCATTTGACCTATATTAAGATTTGTTGGATTTATTCACAACCACCATAAAACCTATTGCCCAAAGATATTTGACTTTTTTTATTTACGTATAACCTCACTCTTTTTAATTACTTTTTCCCTAGCTGCGTTGTGATTGCCCTGAAAGGATCGGCTATATGCCCTTATACCCTGATGCAGTGAACTGCACTGGAATGTGAATAAAAGAGCAAAAAGATATAAATAAGAAGATAACCTCTTACATTTATTTGATTATTTTGATTAGTCAAATGTGTGGTGTAGCTTTAATTGTTTAAAGTAACCACTTTTTTAATTTTCATCCACGTTTGTGAAAAATGCGTCTCCATATTTAATTTCTTGAGGTACTATACACAAAACTAATTAAAAATTAACTTAAAATAAGTAAACTCTATTTATCCACCTGTCAAACTGCAAGTTTTGCCGTTTTACGAAGAAATTTGTCCAGACTAAATGGTTCTTATGTTACATTTGGCATTATACAAGTCAATACAGCTTTATTTTTATAGCAGTTTTATAATTAGTATATTCAGGTGCCCCTTTAAAACTCTTAAGCATACTGGTTTTATGAACGTTGTCTCTAAGGCCAATTGGTTTCCTAGGCCAAATGATTTTACCTTGGTAGTGCTGACCACCACCTTAAAACTTTTACAAGTGCCAATAGACTCGATTTAAAACAAATGCTAAATGGTATTGAAACTCAGCCTCCAGGAGGTTGTTACAACTCTTAATAAAACTACTTAGGCTGAAAGAGTTGTTGGCCTGCTATTCTACCGCTATAAAGCCATTTAGCAAACTTACATCCTCAATAAAGCTATTACAAAACTTATTCAAGTCCACATAGCATTTAAATTATTATTTGGGACTCTACCTTGTCAAAAGCCTTATGTTAGATGTTAGTCTACGAAACAAAGGTGCATAGGACGAGATTACTCTTTGTCTTCTCGATAAGTGTAATTCAATATTTTTTCTTTAGTACCGCGCCCTTTAACAAAGCCTGATGCGCAGTAACTGCTTGCCAAGACAGATAATAGCAGACATCTTGATTGAACAAAATACATTATACAGTATTATTTTACTGGCGTGTGATTAATGTCTGAAATTAAAATTCTTTAGAATTTCACTTCAGTTTTTAAATGTAAAAATTAAAAATGCCCGCTCAAACATTATTAGTACAAATATTTTCTTTAATGAACGGCTATTACCGATAATATTCATGACTTTATTTCTTTCTTATCCTAGCTTCGTTTCTTTTTTTGCACTTTTTTGTTATTCTTCTAAATTATCTTCCTCAATCATCAAATTTATTAAATTCTAACCTTTGAAAAAAATTCACAAATCTTAAATCATAAATTAAGCGACGTGACATTCGACCCGCCTAGCCTCAATGCCTTGAAGCAGGTTTTCTTTAATTCAGTTCCTTTTCCTGTGTCAGAACATTTTTGTCTTCAGTGTACGCTGTCTTTCATTAGCAAGTTTTATTACTCCTTTTGAATGTTCAAACGTTACGAATTTTTTCAAATTTGCCTCCTGACGGAAGGAGTCTTAGTTTTATCTACCTAATTTTGTTAAATTGATTCGGCCCGTCCTGGCATAACGTTGAACGTCGTGGATGTCTGGCTAGCTCTGGGACGTTTGTCGAAAATATACTATAATTAACTTACATATTAATAAATTTAAGTTGAACTGAAAATTGCTTTAAAAGGCCACACAAAATTAGTGACATCTCAATACTGACCTTAATGGCGCTTTAGAACTGCATGTTGAGCCTCTTTTGGAGATTATGTCTGAAGGATTTTTGTTAATGCAGATGTGATAGAACTACGGCTTAAGTAAAGACAAAAACTGGATTTGTTACAATAATACGGGCAGCTCGTAGACTAGATTTAAATACGGTAGAGAACGTATGGAATATCATAAGTCGTGAATTAAAATTATTGCAACAAGCGCCCAATATACTGCAGTAGGCAGCATAAAAATATTTGAGGAAAACATGTCAATCAAACAAGGTTGGTATTTGCAGAGGCCTTGTGAGTTGCCAGATTAAATAACAACATTTTTATTTATTTATTTATTTATTTTACTTATAAATATGTGCTCTGATTTTTATTTTAACTTGTAAAACCGCTATAAGCGTCTCTTATCTGTCAATAAAAATCATAATGGACAGAAATGTCTATTTTTTTAATAAAAGAAATCTGGTATTAAATAATATGATGTAATTGTGACTAACCTACCTATGGTGGGAAGGAACAACGCCACTTGAACGATCCCTGAACACGGTATTCCCACACATATCTAGTCAGAATAAAATAAACTAAAAGATATTCTGTTGAACTTGAACTTCAACTTCCGCCCAATCGGATGATAATATACGTCAATTTAAAACTTTTAGTGATAAATAATATCTGAACTGAACTTACCGGGCAATGTTAGTATATAAACTGTTTAATTATTTTTAGTTTTTAATGTATATGGTCATATTTGACAACAGATATTAAAATATACAGGTACTCTACGAATAGGTAGGTTTATTAAAATTTCTTCGAACAATTAGAATAATATTCATCGGTGTTCGTAAAAACATTTTACACAAGATTTCGTAATCCGCAGAAAAATAATCTATGAAAAATCAAAATAGAAAATCTATCTAGGAAAATGTCAATTTCCAATATCTGTGTTCTCTTGATAACCTACATTATGGTTATATTAGAAAATAAGAAGCTCTATAGAGAATTTATTTACAAAACACTTGCCTATTCAATAAAAAATGAAAATATAATTAATCTTAAATTGCAACTCTGGGAATTCACTAATCCTCAAGTTCACTTTATCCTCTGAAGGAATTGACCAATACCTACATATTATTCACATAAATGTTTTATAAATATTATGTATTTACAATGTATTCATTTTCAACGTACAACGAGTGTAAACGTGAGCACATGAACCACAGCCAACGATCCGCCTATATCTCTCTGCATTGCTATAGGGTCATTTAGTGATATGGCAGTTTCTTACTTTTTCTTCCTCATTTTAAAGTATAACAAACCAATAGCCTCAGAAAAAAATTTCAGCTCAATTGAATCAATAGCCACAGAGATATTCGCATTTGAATAGAAACACGCTCTGCCGGCCAGCAGTCCGTAGAGTGACGTCACTTGGCGTGCGCCGATACCTGTTATATTAGAGCAGCGATTTCGTAAGTCTATCGTGTCGTTTTTTTTGCCGTAAAACCAGGTCAAACATGTTAGGTTCCTTTGAGTATGTCACCGGGCATATGAAATCATATTTTACGACATTTTTTTTGTGGTCTCGAACTTTTTAAATCAATAAAAAGTGAAAAAAACGTATTTTTAAATAAAATTGTTTTTTTTTGTTTCCACCGCCATATTTTTAAAAGTATTAAAGGTACCGAAATTTGTTTTGTGTCAAATTAAAGCACACACTGTAGTGCTTTTACCAATATAAACGGTTTGGGCACAATTCGCACTTTCATTTCTCTAAAAATCAGATAAACTAAAAATATATATTTTAGGTATTGAAATCTTCACTAATCGATAAAATTTTTTATTTTTGAAAATATTTACATACATGCAGCGAAGAAAATAAAGCCTAATAATCACAAAAGTTTTTGAAACAATATATTTTTTCCTAAAATGTACCGTGTGGCAACAGCGATTTTTTTTATCAGCGCTAAATGCGACATTGAGACGCAATTAATACACCTCGCATGCAGGGTTGGTCAGATTAGTCGCGTAGAAGAGGCGGTTGTCGAAAATCATTAAGTATTCATTGTTCGGATAAAAATTGTGACAATCGAAAATGTGCTTGTTTTAAGGAAGGCCTAAAATGTTGCAACGAGTGCAAATGTCGTTCCTGCAACAATATTATTAAAGATTTCGAGGCCGATATGAACGAATTAGAATGCTATTAATGTAGGGCCTACATAAACTACATACTACATATTTATCTATCCAAATAGAAAATTTATTTGAACAATAAAACTCATTTTATGCGTACGTTTTTACTTTCATTCATTTAAAAATGTCTAATAAACTTACTAATTAGGTGGATAGTTAGTAACACTGATTGATATTTATAGATTAGGTATTTATATCTACCTACTGTCTTTTTATTATTAAAAGGAGACTATTTTATATTTATTGTACAATTTCTTAATATTAACAACATATGATCAATACTACTGTACAATACATGAAATATTGAACAATAATATTGATCCCCTAGATGCTTTTGATCACTACTGGTTTTGTATCTATTGATATAAGTTAAACTACTACATACACCCCGACCGGGACCGTCAGATCGTTGCAGTCGGCAGGCTTGCTACAGCCGAGCGCGCAAGAATATGACTTTAGCCCATTAAAAAAATCGCTGACTCAATACTATGAACGGGACATGAAAAATTTTTATCCTAAAAACTTTTTTCAACTATTGGCTTCAATTTGTACGCAGCATGTATATACAAATTTTCATAAATAAATTTTTTTCTCGATTGTCTAAAATTACGCTACTGAAAATAACAAGTTTGAGTATCCTATTATTTTTCCAACTTAAAAAAAAATAAATCAGGTTCACGTGGGACGTTGTTCGAAGCGCTATTGTGTCTACTTTAATCTAAAAAAAAATAGCTTGATAGCACAAATATATTCAGAGATATAGCGGTGGAGACGTTAAAAACATATTTCATTAAAAATCTATTTTTCGAGTTTTTCCGAAATAAAAAAGTTCTCGACCACCAAAAAATGTAAAAAATGGTTTCGTGTACAAGATTATCTTGCTAAAGAATCCCACTAAGTCTGGTTTGGTTCTACGCCGTTTTTTTTCTCGAAAACTAAGCGACTTTACTTCCAGATTTTACTCTACTAACTTGCATTCGCAGCCGTGTTCACTGGGCGGTTCAGCCATCTGACGTCACAACTCGACTACATGTTATCCCGAGCGTTTTTAAGCGCGCCGACTTTAATAATTTTTTTATACATGAAGGCGACGTCAGAAAATTCTAATTTTTGACATACTTACTGTACTCACCAAGCTCTTTCAGAATATGTAATAATAAAAAAATGTTGAATGAGCCTATTGGATACTCGACAATAACACACTGCGACAAACAACAATTTTTAACAGGTGTGTATAAGTTGGGCGTTTGTCCGCCGTCTTGCCGGCCGCAAGTAATTGTTTTTTATAGCTCTGCTGTATGCCACCCAACACCTGATAAAAATTATTTTTTGTTCCTGTTTTTATAAAGAAAATAGATTATTATATATTAGGTACACATTATTATGTACTATGAAAATATATTTAATATCTTTTTGTCGTATGTCGTATTCATACTTTCTGGGAATGATTTCATTTCATATTTTGACATTATATTATTATTTATATGTAAAAGTTGTCTCTGGATATTGTTACCACACGATCTCTGGTGATGACGTAACCTAATCATTTAATCTAATTTATTTAATACTAAGAGCGCCAAGTCGCTCCTTCTCCAACATGGTGGCTTATCTACTCTCAGTGAGGTTCAATTAAGTCTATGTGAGACACCAATAATGCACTTGTATTATCTCTAAACACTGCTTACTTATACTCTAACCACTTCTTAATTTCTTAATCACCTTTTTAGAATTTCTCTCATTAAGGCCGGCCAGATGGGCAGGCGAGCCAGGCGGTCGCCTGGAGCGCTGGATCTTGGAGGGCGCCAAAACGCAAAAGGCAAGTAACTTGTTGCAAGTTGGTTGTGGTTTCCGAACAATTAAACGTAAAATTTTAAACAAAAGCACGCACTCCAAATAAGTCCGCCCCTGCTCGCCTACAGTTAAGCGTGCTGCATAATTGGGTTGTTGACGAATTTTCAAAAATGGTGAAATATGGTAGTGAAGGACTTAATTTAGTTATACATATTTTAAAAAATTGTTAAACTTCGACTATTTGAATGTGCCGCGAAAACGGTAGTGACATCATAACGGCAGTTAGATGTGAACTTATAAGCAGAACAGATGAAGACGAATAAGTTGACATTGCTGACAAGAAAATAACCTCATATGTCAAAAGTAAATTTGACGTTTAGCTAGCAGTGATTGTTGTTTGCAGTTATTGTTAATATTTTTTTACAAAACGACTAAGTATATCTGTAAAAGCTAATTCTGACATTCTACTTGCGGTAGATATATTTATGGTCAGCGAATTTTTAAAAAGAGACGATCGTTTTGACATTGCAATGGTTGGAAGTGCAAAAGCTGCAAGTTACTTACGTTACAGCTGCTATAGACAGTACAAAACTATTGTAATTTCTGCAAGAACTTCCTTTATCTTATCTTATTAATATTACATAATATCTAATATGTATTTTATTATTTAATTTAGATGAATTTGTTAACTATACTTTGTATTTTATTAAATATTTTCTTTTCATTGTTTTATTTCCTATTAGGTAACTATATACATGCGTACCTATCTAACCGAAAACAACAAAATAAGTTTATCTACTAAAGAAATTATTTATTATCCATTGATACTCACTTCTAAGAAGAGTCAGAATGAGACTTACGAAGATATCAAGAAAGGTGTGTATTATAACAAAAAATAATAAATAGGTAAGTACTTTATGCTAATATCTATCTAAGCAATAAACAATGATATGTATTTATAACACACATAATTCAAAGGGCATTTATAACTACAATCCAACGCATTCGTAGCCATTTCCGACTGATTGTGTTCACCGACTTTAGACGACTTTTAGGAAGTCAAAGCATGAATAACATTCTAATCTAGAGCCGTTAAGAATACAGTAATACACCCTGTTTTATCCACCAGTTTGGCGGGTAATTTAAATTTGTAACAGCTAGAACGCCACACAAGTCTTGTAATGCGGCCGTTTTTCCTACAACATAAACCCATATTAAAAATCAAATTCCTACATTAAGATACAACTTACCACAAATAAAACGCTTAGAATACATTGTAATTTGTTACTTTACTTGACATTGAAATGGTCTCCACAATAAGAAGACTTGGTTCTTCTCTGGTGGCTTTGAATCATTCATTATTATGTTCAGCGTTTATTATTGGAACACAACAGTTTTTCTGGTGAATTAGTGGTATTACTTACACAGTACGGCAGAAAACACTATCTGTACTTATATTTATCCATAACTAGATGCTGCTAAACTATACCGAATTGTAACCTATGAACGTCAGTTGAATTTGACGTTAAATATAATGTCAGATTAAACTGTCGTAATTGTCTTTTTTCTCCGTCGCTATCAGCGAGTTTCTAAATTAGTACCCGTTTCTCGTCGTTTTATAACTAACTTCTCTACAGACTGCCGTTATTATGTCATCTCCGTTTTAAATGCATTAATTTTTGTAATTAATATAATATTATAAGACTTTCTTTTCAACTTCTACATGTTTCTAATGATTCTTTATGAATAATTGTTATTGTTTAACATAGATTCTCCTCAAATTTTAACTTAGTGCAACAACCCAATTGTGATTACAAAAAATCAAAGTATAGTTGAAGCAATCGCATTTGTGAGCGACGTTGAGAGGCAAGGGTTGCAGAACGCAGAGCCGAATTTAACTATATGTTCGCTCGTTTACTCTTTATAATATTACACATACACTATCCCCCCAAAATACTGCTATGAATTGATAACAAAACTTATTATTTATAAATTATTTTCAAAAACACATTACCAAATAACGAAATATAAAGTAGGTAATTATCGAATTATATCTTCACTTCGACAGTATAAGCTCGACTGCGGTGTCTCTAATTGTGGTCTTGGGTTAAACAACACACTCATAAGTTTACGCCCACAGGCCACGTCAGATAGTCGACATCAAATGGCCGCGATATCTTCTCTCTCACTTAATGTAAAGGTGGATTAAAGACGGGAGATCTAGTTGCCGCCTATGTCATTCCTCTCGCCCCTCATAACGGCTCACTATTATTAAGATTACTTCAACTATAATACCACAGAGTACCGTGCGACCGGCGGTCGACGGAGTACAAAAATTACGACGTGTCTTCTTGTCTATGATATTTGCATTTTATCGTTTTTACATAGGGCGCCGACGCCGCCGACTGCCGATCTTTTTGATCTTCAATGACTCAAGATCAGTTAACCACAGAGTTATCATTTCCATAGAAAATGAACTTTTGCATTCGATGGATTTTAGTGAACTCATTAACCAGTTTGCATTATAGAAAGCTAAACGAGAGCAGTTCTTATGAACAGGTACATTTTTCTTAGTTATTTATTTTCATTTCTATGATAGAGGATGTATACCAATTCACAATTTTGAAATTACTTGACTTTTCCAGTTTTTTCAGGACCAGAAAATTTTCTGCTCGAAAATGGAAATTGATGTTGAGCGGGGAGCAAGATGGGAACAATTTTGGATATAAGTAGTTTGGATATAAGTAGTTTTAATAAATGTTTTTTTATAAAAGAAAGTATTGAAAATTGGGAAAGGGGAGCGCAAAAATCAGAACTGGCCTGGGGCGTGAAATTTCATAGGGCCGGCCCTGTCTTCGTGATCTTATCGATTTACTGAATAACAGACTTGAGGATGCGATTAGAATCTCTTTATATTCAGTTGTCCACCTAACATACGAAAACGCCTGAGAGATTAAACTTAAAGTTAATCATTTAACCAAGAACATTCAAGAGTTAAGTAATACCATTTATTATAAACGAAGATCAAAATTGTATACAAATAAAAAGTGGTAAAGAGCCTACCTAGCTAATAAATTAATTCATCGGTATCTGCCTTCCAAATACGCCAAGGACAGACGCCACCCTCCAAGGGCGCTATCACAACTACATCCGATGGAGAATATCTGTATCTAACTGACTGAGTGACACCAACAGATTTACAATTTCTTAGAAGTTTATGTTATGGCTCTTTAACTTGAGACTGACACAAACAATATATTCACTTAAATTTCGGTTCGCTTGTGGCTAGCTTTAAAAGTTCCAAATATGTAATTATATCATTCACAGAAGTGGGTATTTGATAGTTACGCTTATTACAGCTTTATATGAGTTGTATGAGACTTTCCCGCCTCCTTGCGACGACGTACTGATGGCATATAACCCGCGATAAGGGTAGAATGCCAAGGGTGCGCAATTTCTATGTAAATATCCGTATAAATATTTTCATGTTCTAAGGGACTTTTCTAATGACTTCTCCAAAATACAAAATTGTCTTCGGGCGTGAGGATGTATCTTTCTGATAGCTATCCGGTGCTCATGTCCTAAGGTCAAGTCGCTGGATGGACTTGGCAATTCTTCTTGCTCATTTCGTCTAAAAATCAATTTGGCGGTTATGCGCCTTTTACACTTTCCTCGATTCAGTACTTTGTGTTTTACTTATTGATTTTACAACTTACATAATTTTGTAGCCTTTGTTTAGTATTCTTTCGTGAATATCACTTAAGTCGTGAGGCGACTCTAAATGATAATAAGTGAAACGCATAGGTAGTTCAGATTCTGCGCCAAGGATGTTGAAAAATTCCAAATATGGCACAGTTTTGAATTTTAAAATTTCGGCGTACTTTCGACTTTTTTGTCTTTGGTGTCAGACGTCGCAGGGGTCATATTTCAGGAATATTTTCAGTCATAATTCGGTGTACTTGCTAGTGCCATACATCGTCAAAGATGTAAGAAAGTCGAAACTCGACTCACCTTCGACTTTTTTACTTTTAATGCGTCTTTGGGGACGTTAAGTCGGTTTTTGACGTAGTTAAAAAATACATTGTGACCTGCTGTAAGGTGAGGAATTCCTATAAGTTAGTTTTTCGTCTCTATTGTTTTAGATGGATTTTCTTGCACAATTTTTACATTCCCTGATCGAGTTTTTTAAAAACAATTCGTTTCTTTCCCTAACTAACACCAGCATACCATTCCTTCAGTACGATCGGACTTTTCCTTCTCAAGTTATCGTGCTTCTAGACATGACGAACGGACAGGCACACAGAAGAAAGGACAGACTGGCAGACATTTTGAGAAAAAGTTGTTCAGAATTCGATGACTAACACATTTAAATGTATCAAATACCCTTGCAAAAGAAAAAGAAAAAAAACAAGTAAATATATAACAAAAATAAATATGTACACACAAACACACATATATACATGTATATAAAAAGACATGCACATAGCAATAAATATAACGAACATGAGATGTACTAATTCAATTAAAAAGTCAAAAAATACAATACTCCAATGAGTAGTTTCAGAAGTTATAATGGATTTGAATTTAAAAAATTCTTGTAAGGTATAACAATTTTTTGCAGTAAATGTTATTTTAACTTAAATTTAAATATATATGAGAGTTAGAGGAGTTTTTTATTTCCGGGTTCAATACATTATAAAACTTACATCCAGTGTAATGGAAACTTTTCTGGTAAAATGTGGTCTAAAAGTTGTTTGGCACTAAAAAGCCTCTTGATTTGGTATCGTGACCATGATCTTGTTGATTGGCCAAAAACAGTGAAATATTTTTATATACATTTATGTACATTTAGATAAAAACGTGACTGTCACGTCAAAAATCAATCCCGTCGGAGAGAAATTCTTCGATAGGGATTTTTTTTATGCGAAAATTTAACTTTTCAAAAGGTAACCAAAACCTAAATCGAGGAATTCACGGCCAGAGAGAGCGCCGTTAATGATCTGAGGTAGTGCAGCTTTGATCCATTACTCGGCTATCGAGGTGCATCTTATCTCGAACCCGTCTGGGAGTAGAGGAACTGGGTAGCACGCGACTGGCGCCCCTGAGAAATAAATTGGTGTCGCGTCATTTTGACGTCCGGTAGTGCGTTCTTCTACATGGTCACCACATCTTGACGCATTATGTTCAAAACTGTGTAAAAGTTGCTACGCTCTGTAGTACATGGCGAATCACTGTAGCCAACAAGTGATTTTAACATTATTAACAGGCGTTCATGTTAATAGAGCCTTTGTACTTCAGAAGTATGACATTAGGATAATCGCAGATCTAATATACCGCTAGTTTTGTCGTAATGCTTAAGATTCTAACAGTAGCTGAAACATATATTTTAGAATGCCAATAACAGACTCTACACCCGAGGATTTCTGACAAAAATGCATAAAAAAATCCCTATCAAACTTCCTCCGTAAGGCAACCAGAAGGTCAAGTGTCAATGTGAGTTAACTCGACACATCCGGTTTTCGATACGAAAGTTCCAGGGATTATAGACTAGCAACAAGTCTCAAGATCAATTAAGATGCAATAGTTCAAAGAATCCGTTTATTTAACAGATATGGTTATACAAAAAAAGGGGGTTATAGCAAAATTCTTATTGTAAGAATTGCGCCCTCCCCCAATTAAGACAAACGGCTTTCAGACCATACAAGCAAGAGCGCTCTCGCTAACGATCCATTAGGTAGAAAAGATTCATGCATACCTTCTCAGAATCAAAATGCGAGCTTTTTAGAGAAGTCTTAGACTCTTTGTAATTTCATAATTACGGCTGACTGATTATAACTTAAAAAAGTTTTACTAAATAAATTTAGTTTCGCTAGAGACTACTTAGCTTTAAAGTTCTTGAATCGTGGCGGACTTATGACTGCATAAGTTTGATGGCGTTCAATCAATCTACAACTTACTTACCCCTATGCAGTTGTTCAATATTAGCAAAATTACAACGATCCACCTCCGAGTGACTTTTAGGCAAAACTGAATTTTTGGTTTTTATGCACAAGGCGATTTCCTGTATAACTTTATTATTTGGAAAGCCCTGCTATTGGCTTTCCTACCATCTCTTTGTATGGACTACTCAACGCGCTCGACCAAATTGAGAGCCGCTGAGTGAATCTAAACTCTTTTTATGCGAGAAACCGGCCTTGTGCATGTGCATTGATTTTTATCAAATTTTTGCATTGCATCGTTAAAATTTTATGCTCATACTTTAGAACAGTACATCCAATGACCGTACCTCAATGGTCAATGTCTTTGGTGGAGAAATAAAAATGGAAAATATTTTAATATTTTTCAAAGTGCATTTTTGGAGTACCTTCGGCGTACCTTTGAAAAATTAATCTCAAGTTCATTTCTGGCGTACTTTTAAAAAATATTATTTTCTTCAAAGTCCAGCACCTTTGAAAAAGTATATCATTCTTAAATCCTTGCCACTATATACTTTCGCTCTCATATCCTGAACCAAAACATATTTTAAGTGAAAATTGGGTGTTTCTTCGAATTTTCACCTGGTAATTTCTAATGCCTTATAGAACTTATAACGGTCCTTATGGACTGGTCTGTGGCTCTGTAGTCCCTCAAACTCCTAAAAAATATCCTTAAATGAAATTTTTGCCCAAGTCGAATTTTGATTATGCCTTCGACTTAGGTCGATTCTGGCGGGTTCTGCAACAACCACCCTAATGTGCTGTCAAAAACATTACCTAACATCTTAACTGATTCAGTACAAGTCATTTCGATATCTTCATTCTCAAATAGACACATTCATTAACATTTGGCAAAAACTATAAATTGTAATGGTCCTAGACTTGACCCTTGCGGTAGACCTTGTTTAATATTACAACTAGTACTTGTAATATATTTATTTGAACAATTTGGATTCTTCCTTTTAAATACGATGTTAAAAAATGTAATGGACTACCTCTGATGCCATATCTTGCTAATTTTTCCAGCAATATACGTCATGATCAACGTAATCGAAATATATGGATAAACCTAAAACTTGCTGCTCATTATCTAGGGCATTAACAATTATATTTTGAAACTGGCACAGTGCAGATTCAGTACTTTTGTTTTTAGTAAATCCATGCTGAGACATAGAAAGGATTGGTAAAAAAAGGCAGTTAATTATTCTTTATTACTAATTACTATTACTGTTATTACAAATTAATATGATTTTTTTCTTCAAGAGCGATAATTATAGTTTTAAAGAAGTAAATACAGTGTATTCTTCGTTTTTGCGAATAGTATAAATAATAATAAAACATATCAAGAAACATTAATTAGAAAATATTGAAACATGTTGGTTATTTCCTATGAGGGTTTATATTCCAAGTAATTAATTTTGTAGATATTTCATGAAAAACTTAAAAATTTAGATTTTTTATGATTTCAACATCTTCCAAAATATCTGAACAGATGCAATGTTACCTACGTAACAATGTGTAAAAATACGCATCATAAAATATAATAATTGAAACTACAGAGGCGCTTTTTATTGTTGTGACTGTCACGTTTCAAGATACATTAATACCCCTGATAATATCGGGATTTTATTCCCAATTAACATCAGTAGACTAAACAGAACGTATTATTCAATTAACTATACATATTTCACATTTAATTGTATTTGATATAAGTGGTATAAAACTAAAATAATCAAGTATTAATAGTAAATAGTTTATTCCTAGGTGAGTAAAATTTACGTAAGTACACAAGTGGGGTCTTAAATAAACCCATTTGTATTACAAGTATGAGACAGCAACTGTAGATTGCAAAGCCTGAACTATATAATAATAATTAACAAAAGTACCTAGCTTTCAATATTTGAAACATTTATTTTTCTAAATAAGGTAAGTGCTAAATAAAGCATTGTGTATTCTGTAAAAGTATCAGATGTAAATCAGTCATCTGCTTTCTTCTGTGTTGTTCCCATACAAACTTCTTGCACTGATCACAGGAAATATTTACTTTTTTGTCCTGTTTTCTTGGACGATTGTGACATCTACCGCGTTTCCTCGTTGAGGATACCGACTGGCGCATATCTTTTGAAGGACAGGATTGATTTATTTCAGTCTCTTAGGGCAGTCACTAAATGAGAATAATATTATTTTAAGTGGAGCAGATTTTCACATTTGTGACATACTTCCCAGTGAGACTGCGAAGTGTCACTTTGACACTCCAGAAACGACAGTAATTACGGTACGGTTGCTCGGGCGTTGGTTCCTAACAAGTGGTGAAACACTACTACCTTCAAAAGTTAGCGGGTCTTGAGTAGCTACAGTGAAGAAACGGAAACATCAAGTGGGTCAAAGGGAAAATTATACCCTACACAGAGCAGTATCAGCCAAGTTGTTACCTACTACCATTATTACTTCCTCTGATCACGTCTGTCTTTACTTTTATGACAGGTTATCTTTCTTTCGGCTCCGATGTTTGGAGTCTCTCATATTATGAAGTCAAGCGGTAGAAAGATCTAGATCAACGGCTTGCGCTATTGCCTGATGGTACTCTATTGTATATGACATTTAATTTCAGAAGTCTTGAGAGGTTAGGAAGCTAAGTTGATACCTTAATCTACATAAGGCTGCCATAGTGAATTTTGTATTACCTGCAAATACCTGCATTTTTTTTTTTTAATTTTTTTTTTTTAATTAGCCTTGTTTATATTAATGGCCTGGCGGAGTTCAGCCGTAGGCTGATCTTCCACTCTACCAGGACAGACACTCACACATAGACAACATCACAACACCCATTCCCTGCGACATTGCCATCTGCCGCAGCTGAGACTCGAACTCAGGAGAGGAGAGCGACTAGACCGTGTTGTCTCTCACACAACCGCAATCTAGCCCACTGCTACCATCTCGGTAACACGTGAAAAACGCCACTACACATCCATACCCTAGCCAGGATTCGAACCTGGGACTCTGTGGTCGCAAACCAAGCATCCTAAGCACTGCGCCACCGAGCCGGTATTTGTATTTATTCGGTTTTTATTACTTTACTTTACTTGGAGTAATGACCACGTAGTGAATTTTGCCAATGATCTGGTACTTAGATCTGTGGTTAAGTTTACTTAGGTAATGGGTACTTTAATTAATTGTCACTCACTTCTCTTAATTAGAATGACACTGTCATTAGTGAATAACATATTATACCACAATTTGTTTCAATTAAAACAGATTAGTAGGTTTTCTAGTTTATTACCTACTTTAGTATGTGATTCAGTAGTTTACTTTGCGGCTTTATTTTATGTAGGTGTATTTAAAGAATTTAACTTTAAATTAATTGCTTTTATGTATTTTTAAAACACTGATTTTTTTACATTTCAAAATCTATTATTGATGATTAAGTTTTAATTTCATAATTAGTACAGAGATATTATAGATGGGCTGTTAACTATTATTCTCGGCCTAAAATATGTTATGCTATCATCCATTTCTTAAGCATAATAATGGAAAAATTAAGCCTTAACTACTACTATCAGAATTTTTCGTAATTTAAATATAAAATTGTACATAAAATCTTCATTTTTCATATGTTAACGCTGTGACGTACTTCTGTTTTGCCGAAGAAACGGGAGACCAGGGACTGTAACCGAACCGAAACCGTAACTGAAAACCAAATTAACGCTGCTCTAAAAACCGGGAGTCTCAGCTACTTTGACGCTCGAAGTGATATCGGCGGGATTTCTGGTATTCGATACATCTCAGGCACTTTATTCAAAAGTTTTAGTAAGGGTTTCCTTTAAAACAACAATAAAACATAGCATATATAAATCATGACAGTTTACACGACTCTGGCGGTCAGACTGTATAAAGGAAATGGCCCATTTTCATACTAATTTGCATATGTCTGAAATTAGAAATAATGCTAACATTTCTCTTATTAAAATAACTAATAGATAATTGAAAGGCAAATGCAAATTTATAGATACATTTTACTCTGTAATATACCTGTGTCTGAAGATATTGAAATATTAAACAAAACAGTGGAGACTTAAATAAAACAAAACTTAATACAATTTGTTGATTTTACTAGCATATTTTTGAAATTAGCTTAAGATTATTAGACATATTTTATTCTAAAATTTGATATTTAATAACATCAGCAAAATCGAACAACAGTTTTAAATTTAAATGAAAATGTTTTTTTAACTTTGAACATAAACACATTTTAAATTATATTAGAATAATACTTTCCTCCCATGGATAAAATAATTTAAATAAAAAAACGTATGATTTCTTAGACGTAGAATACTAGGCACTTATATTAAATAAAAATCGATTATGTAATTTGATAACAAATATTTCCAACAGAATATATTTTAATAAATACCGCTGGTTTTAATTTTTTTCTCGTCAGTGAGTTCATGACATAAATTAAAAAATAATAGGTACATCGCCTTACTTTAATAAATTAATAAGTTCTTACCAGTGGCAGTGATAAACTTCTAACATAAAGACCGACTTAAAAATATGTCCTAAGTAGATTCAAATTCTTCAAATAATTTTACCAACCAAACTAATGAGAAAACATTCAATTTCAATTTCTCCTGTTTAAAAATCAATTTCAAAAAATGTCCTTATTATTCGTTAAAACCATTTTTTAAACTTAATTTTTAATTAAAATCTGTCCGTCAAACATGTAATTGTTTTACATGTTTTGCAGTTTAGTGGTCACTTTTATGAGATTCCTTTAATTATGCTACCATAATAAACAAATCGATAGAGAGATCGTTGATTTACTAACAAATCATTTACAGACATTCACAAACATCCATGGGAAGTAAGTATATACCACAATTTTTCAAAGTTTTTCTGGCGATAGTTTAGTGTGATTAGGTGTTCTCTGCAGAGCCCAAAATTTGCATGAAATGGCTAGTAAACTGCAAAACCCGAATCGAAATTAGTATGCTTTATAACTGAATAACATTCGAATAATTTGTTTTTATTATATTGGACTTCGAAACGGCAGATGAATGAGCTGCATTTTATTGTCATTCAAATTTTACCTGAAATACTTTAAGATATCTCTTAAAATCGTAATTAATAGCACCAAAGAAATTAAAATGATATTATTATTGAACTCTACTTAGTTGGACGAATGTAGTTCTGTCGGTAATCTTCCCGTTACCAGTTTTGTTTATGTGCTGTTTATGATTCAGTTGTTCTATGCAGTTTGACGGTTTGATTTCAGTACAATCGACCAAATACCAAAGGCGTACAAGTACATATCTTCAAATGATATTAAAAGTTTTTTACGCTATCGCATTTATACGGATTCCTTCGTAAATCTCCTAAAAATGTTTCAGATTGAAGATTTAAACCAACCTGTAAAGTACTTTGGTGTGAAATTATTGTCTTTGAATTTGAAATAATGTATACTAAGTATGTAAATATTTTCGAAGCAGTTGCCAAAATTTTAATTATGGATTAGGCACAAGCCTTCGTAATGGGCTGGTTACAAGTAAATGGGCCTTCAGCTAACTCCACAGTAAAGTGCTTGGGCTCGATAGAGAAAGAATGTGATGGATGATAAGCCTGATGACAGGACAATGTCCTGTGAACAAGCACCTACTTACAATGAGGTCAGATGTGTGTAGTGGAGGATAAAACCATGCTTCATATTTATTGTAATTGGGAGCGTAGCGAAGGGGGGTATTGGGGGGGTACGCCCCCCCCCCCTTTTGTCAGACTTGGAAAAAGTTGAGCAAAAGTTGGAAATTCGAGACGCAAGTTGACAATTTTTATTGAAAAAAATTCTTTTGGAATTTTTCCCCCACGCTCATCAAATTTTTTTGGAGGAATTATTATTTAATTATTTACAGAGTTGGCTTTTTAATTCTTATGAAGTTAGTTCGCTACGCCCCTGATCAAGGTACCATGAAAGGCCAATTTTACAGTGGATGGATATACCCTCGATTAGACCACCATCTTTCGTGGAGAGTATGGGTCTTTTCTAGGAGATCCTACTTGTCGCGAATGTACAGTGGACCGCCAGCAGAATTTACTTGATTCCTAACAATAACTGTAGGTTGTTCTCATAGCGGAATTTTCAAAGATACAAAGAAGTCACGTCATTTTAATTTAGAGGTTATTTGTAATTATAAGGGAATTTTAGTAGGACACTGTCAAATAATTGACCTCATATTATGACAAGAGAAAAATATCATCAAAAGACTCTCATGAAGAGATACTTTTATTAAAGATAACGCATTAATTTAAAGAATATTCCACCAAAAGATTCAAATAGTCAGGTAAGCGTACTTTCCATGGTAAGATCTGATTTCGTCAGTAAAATGTTTTTGTTTCTCATTGTTATCATGTTCCTTCCCTTCCATAACACACTCGGAGCATGATGAGGTAAATATGTCACTTAGTATAAGTGCAACATAACATTGTTTGATTACTAAGATACATCGTCGAATTACTACCTATTTAATTGGTACGAATTGGAAAATTATTAGCAAGTTTCATATTTCCTGAATTAAACTTCCAAATTCAAAATACTATAACATAATACAGCTACCTACTTATACTAATATGAAGTCAAGAAATATAATATTATTATATGAATTATATAAGCATTTCCAGTAAATCTGTAGTAATCACATCATCAGAATTATTTATGTATAATTCATCATCTACGCTTAGATTAGATTCCGTGTAATGTAAGATAAGTAGAAATAACTATGGGAAAATATTAACGCAACCGGATGTGTATTTTACCTTGCATTGGTGAAAATTGACAACTTTAATAGAATCCAATAAAACTAAAATACAGTTTTTAACATAGATACCGGTTCCGAAAATATGCGAGCTATACTCAAAAGGGTTGATTAAACAAAATTACATCTCATCACTTCAAAAATTAAAAATAAAAATTCTAGGATATCTTATTAGCATATTTTGGAGCAATTTGTTTAAAATGGCAGTTTCTCTGTTAATCTGTTAATCGTCCTTGTCGTAATACGTTCCGTTCCGTTGATTCTCTCCCCGAAATGGTCTAAGGAAACCTCAACTAAATCTTTACACGTATTTCTGCTATCTTTAAACGTCAACGCAACAAAAGTTTTTTACCTAAGTATTTTAAAACAACGCAGACGCAATATTGAAAACTCTTGAACACATTTCTAGTATATGTTTTTATTTTTCATAATACAGAAATTTTCACATTCCGCAGAGTCAACTGTGTCTATGCATATTTCGTCCTGAGCTTTACCATTATTTTCAGATAGTATTTCAGTTGGCAGTGATGTGTGCAAGACCTGTTAATAGCCATGCTGAGGTCGAGTAACGCTATAGCGTTAGAGCTATTAATAATAATTCAAAAATCTAATTTAAGAGATTTATTAAAAAATGTCGACATCATGTTTGTTAAATATTAAAAGTTATTCAGTTGTTTTTTATTCTAATTATCTTCTTCTTTTTTAAATCTCCCTCGTTACCAAAACAGACGAGCGGGTTGCCATACACACCCTTCCGTTAACAAAGAGAACAATTAACCAGCCAAAGTATCGATGGCAAAACGTACCTTTTTAATATGACTTGGTGGAATATTGCATCTGTCAACCAACAAAAAAGCAGGTTTGACTCTGTCAACATTGACAGTCACAACTGTATTATTTTTAACAAAAGTAATTAACTTGTCTGTACGGGATAAAACTTTAAAAGGACCTTCGTACAGCGGAGTAAAGGTTCGTTTAAAATGCTCTTTACGAACAAAAATAAAGTTACATTTGGAAATCTCAGGATTAACAAATGTTTTATAATTAACATGAGGAACTGGAGAAAAAAATTTTAAGTTGTTAAAGTAATTTCGTAATTTGTCAATAAATAGAGGCATGTTTGGAGTATCATATGATTTAATGAAAAATTCGCCAGGTAACCGTAGAGTCTGAGCGTAAACTAGTTCTACAGACCAACATTGCAAATTTTCTTTGGGAATTGTCCTGAAAGCTAATAATACAATTTGAAGTTCGTCTACCCAATGTGACGTATTAGCTCTTGCTGTTAATGCAGCTTTAAGAGAGCGGTGAAAACGTTCTTCCATTCCGTTACTTTGTGGGTGAAAAGTAGTAGTACGAATTCTATGAAAACCCGAAAACTTTGAAAATTCGTTAAATAATTTTGATTCAAATTGAACTCCCTGGTCCGTAGTTACCGTTAAAGGAACACCCAACCGGCACACAAAATTCTGAAATAACGTAATAACGTACGTGCAACAGTCTCTGTAGTAATATCCCCAAGAGGATAAGCCTCTGGCCATCTAGTAAAACGTTCAATTACTGTAAGAATGTAACAATAACCTTTGGATGGAGGTAATGGTCCTACTATATCTATAAGAATATGGTTGAACCTACACTTTGACAGCTTGACAGCTAACGCAAGTCTTAGCCCATAAATTGCAATCAGTGCTCATTTTGGGCTAGAAATAATTATGTGTAACTAAAGTCCTAGTAGCTTTAATTCCAGGAGGAGATAGACCATGAAATATATCAAATATCATTCTTTTATAAATAGTCGGAACATATGGACGTAGTTTTGAACGAGAAACATCGCACCAAATAAATTCATCCAAATCAGAAATTTTAATTTTCTTTAAATTAAAAGTATGTTTAGAATTTGAAGATTGATTGGACAATAAGTGTTTAAGGTTAGAGTCTTTTTCTTGTGCTTTACATAATAATCTCAAATCGAAATTAACATTCAAAGAAGGGGATTTTTCGATTTGAATCGGTGAAACGCCATGGATTAAAGAAGACGTGTCATGAATATGTGACAAGGTATCCGTTATGACATTCTTACTCCGTTTAATATGTTTAATTTCACAAGAAAACTGAGCAATATATTCCAGATGACGTATTTGTCTCGTAGATTTTTCAGCTTTCGTGAATAAAGCATTGATCAAAGGTTTATGGTTGGTAAAACAAATAAATTTGCCACCTTCTAGTAAATGTTTAAAATGCTTAATAGCAGAATATAAAGAATAGAAACTGAGAATTTGGTTTCACCCATGGTGAGTTTACGCAAAAAGAATGCTAAAGGAGTAAATACTTCTTTGCTATCTCGTTGCTCTAGAACTGCTCCCATGGAGACATTCGAACAATCAACTGTAAGTGACAGAAATGCATCATCATTACAACAAGGAAGAGCTAAAATAACTGCATCTACTAAAGCTTTTTTAGCTTTTAAGAAACTATCCATGCAGGTAATAGGAAATTCATCTATTTTCGCAATTTTATTATGTGATAAATTTGTACACAAGGAATGTAAAGGGACCAACATTTCATCGAAATTGGGTACAAAACGATAATAAAAGTTTATCATACCTATAAAACGTAGTTGTTTAAGAGTCGTTGGTAATGGATAATTATTGATGACATCAACTCTTTCAGGAGAAGGTAATATACCTTGTGAAGAAATATGATGTCCTAAAAAGGTCAAATCATTAGTTCCGAAAACACACTTAGATGGTTTAATATTTATACCGTATTGGCTTAACCAAAACCTTCAAAAACAAGTCTTAAATGTTCTAAATATTGCACATTTGAAGTACTTTCCACTAAGATATCATCTAAATAAACAAAGACGAAAGGCAAACCGGTAAAGACTTCGTCCATAAATCTCTGAAAGGTTTGCCCAGCATTACGCAGGCCGAAAGGCATCCAAGAAAACTCGAATAAACCAAAAGGCGTAGTAATTGCTGTTTTGTAAATATCACTCTCTGCGACTGATATTTCATGATAAGCTCGAATTAAATCAATTTTTGAGAAAATAGCACAGCCATATAATCGAGAGTTAAAATCATGTTGATGAGGTAATAGATATATTTCTGGGACTGTAACCATATTTAGTTGTCTATAATCTCCGCATGGTCTCCACTCATTTTGCTCTTTCTTGGCTACCATGTGAAGTGGCGAAGAGACGGAGGAAGACGATGGTTTACATATGCCCAACTCAACCATATCATTAAATTCATTTTTAGCTATTTTAAAATTTATATTGTCCAATATACGTGGACGTGAAAAAGGTAAATGTCCTTCAGTGACAATGTGATGCACAATTGAATGTTCGACAGGTAAATTGTAGTTTGGAGAACTTATTAGGTTAGGAAATTGTAAAAGTAATTCATTGAATTCATTCTTTAATGGAAATAATTTAAGTGAGTCCAAAGGACTATTGTTAATTAAACAATTTATTGATAAACTAGTAATATTATCAATTAAACATGCTTTTTTTAAATTACCTACTGACCCAAAATGAGATAAAAAAATGATCGGAAATGAAATGTCAGCTATATTAAAAACGAAAGGAAAAATTCTTCGTAAGTTTAAATTGACCTTCAATATTTTTTTCCCATACGTGTGTATAGTAGAACCATTAACTGCTGTCAAAACTGTGTCAAAATTTCCCTTTAAATCGGTAAAAGTATTACGTGGTATAACTGACAAATTAGCTCCGGTATCGATTAAAAATCGCAAATTATTTGAACGATCGTAAATAAAAAGTCGGCGATTATTGACAGATGAGTCAACGTCAGAAGAGTTAACGTCAGATGCCAAAGAATCATCAAATTCTAGTGATTTAGGGCCTTTAAAATTTCTATTATACCTACACCAGGTGCCTCCATATCTAAAAGCCTTATCGTTATAAAGTTGATGCCAATAACAATCGGTATTATTTGCAGGATCAAATCTATCAAGATTATTATTACGAGAATTACTGCGATTTAAAAAACGAGTTTTAGGCCTTGAACTGTTGTTAGCTCTACAATTGTTGCAAACTGGTGTGGAGGCCTGAGGATCAGTACTTCTTAGGGCAATTTGAGATTGTATTGAATGAAGTTGCGAACCAAAAACTTCTTGACGTAGTAAAACCTGATTAAGAGAACTCTGAAAATTAGTCGTAAAATTTTTGAAAGAAGTTGCTAAATCAGATATAGTAGGAAAAGAGTCTGTATTACATGGTGAGACTGAAGCCTGTACCGTATCTCGGGAATATGTAGATGCTAGCATGGAACCTTAACATGACTCCCAAATACGGTCTGCAATGTCCGTAATGTCCTTAATCTCGGTTTTCGCTGAGGCCGTAAGAGCAATATTAATAGTTTGGGGTAAGCACCTCTTCCACAATTTAATTAGAAGCTCTTGGCTTACCATATGGGAGCCTCCAGCTGCATTCAACATTGATCGGAAAAAGTCCGATGGCCTGAGGTTCCCCATATGTGATCCGGAAAGTAGATCATCTAGGCGCTTCTCCTCGCTTGCAGTTAACCGCGATATTAACGAACTTTTCAAGTTTTCATATAAATTATTATCAGGAGGCAATGATTTTTACAATTAATTATTTTTTATTTATTTACTTTTATCATGATTAGAGAATATTATTTAGGTATTATGCAAATCACAACTTACACACTTTTTATTTATTATGAAAATACCTACTTTCTGTATATTGTTGCCCTAATCTGGGCACGCTAATATACTAGTCAGGTAAATACTTTAAAACACTCATTATTGGAGAATCAATCAAAACAACTACTCTTCTAGCTAATACTTCGTCAGTATTAGCTAGAAGAGTAGTTGTTTTGATTGGTTTTCCAATAATGAGTGTTTTAAAGTGTTTTCCTAAGTAGTATATTAGCGTGACCCGATTAAGGCACCAATATACAGAAAGTAGATAATTTCATATTAAATAAAAAAGTGTGAATGATTAAATTTGAATAACTGATTTAAGTATTTTCAGTATATTTTTTTCTTTAAAATGCTAAGAATCCTATCATGTAATTCAATACTTCGTCAGTATTAGCTAGAAGAGTAGTTGTTTTGATTGATTCTCCAATAATGAGTGTTTTAAAGTATTTACCTGACTAGTATATTAGCGTGCCCAGATTAGGGCAACAATATACAGAAAGTAGGTATTTCCATAATAAATAAAAAGTGTGTAAGTTGTGATTTGCATAATACCTAAATAATATTCTCTAATCATGATAAAAGCAAATAAATAAAAAATAATTAATTGTAAAAATCTTTGCCTCCTGATAATAATTTATATGAAAACTTGAAAAGTTCGTTAATATCGCGGCTAAGTGCAAGCGAGGAGAAGCGCCTAGATGATCTACTTTCCGGATCACATATGGGGAACCTCAAGCCATCGGACTTTTTCCGATCAATGTTGAATGCAGCTGGACGCTCCCATATGGTAAGCCAAGAGCTTCTAATTAAATTGTGGAAGAGGTGCTTACCCCAAACTATTAATATTGCTCTTACGGCCTCAGCGAAAACCGAGATTAAGGACATTACGGACATTGCAGACCGTATTTGGGAGTCATGTTAAGGTTCCATGCTAGCATCTACATATTCCCGAGATACGGTACAGGCTTCAGTCTCACCATGTAATACAGACTCTTTTCCTACTATATCTGATTTAGCAACTTCTTTCAAAAATTTTACGACTAATTTTCAGAGTTCTCTTAATCAGGTTTTACTACGTCAAGAAGTTTTTGGTTCGCAACTTCATTCAATACAATCTCAAATTGCCCTAAGAAGTACTGATCCTCAGGCCTCCACACCAGTTTGCAACAATTGTAGAGCTAACAACAGTTCAAGGCCTAGAACTCGTTTTTTAAATCGCAGTAATTCTCGTAATAATAATCTTGATAGATTTGATCCTGCAAATAATACCGATTGTTATTGGCATCAACTTTATAACGATAAGGCTTTTAGATATGGAGGCACCTGGTGTAGGTATAATAGAAATTTTAAAGGCCCTAAATCACTAGAATTTGATGATTCTTTGGCATCTGACGTTAACTCTTCTGACGTTGACTCATCTGTCAATAATCGCCGACTTTTTATTTACGATCGTTCAAATAATTTGCGATTTTTAATCGATACCGGAGCTAATTTGTCAGTTATACCACGTAATACTTTTACCGATTTAAAGGAAAATTTTGACACAGTTTTGACCGCAGTTAATGGTTCTACTATACACACGTATGGGAAAAAAATATTGAAGGTCAATTTAAACTTACGAAGAATTTTTCCTTTCGTTTTTAATATAGCTGACATTTCATTTCCGATCATTTTTTTATCTCATTTTGGGTCAGTGGGTAATTTAAAAAAAGCATGTTTAATTGATAATATTACTAGTTTATCAATAAATTGTTTAATTAACAATAGTCCTTTGGACTCACTTAAATTATTTCCATTAAAGAATGAATTCAATGAATTACTTTTACAATTTCCTAACCTAATAAGTTCTCCAAACTACAATTTACCTGTCGAACATTCAATTGTGCATCACATTGTCACTGAAGGACATTTACCTTTTTCACGTCCACGTATATTGGACAATATAAATTTTAAAATAGCTAAAAATGAATTTAATGATATGGTTGAGTTGGGCGTATGTAAACCATCGTCTTCCTCCGTCTCTTCGCCACTTCACATGGTAGCCAAGAAAGAGCAAAATGAGTGGAGACTATGCGGAGATTATAGACAACTAAATATGGTTACAGTCCCAGATATATATCCATTACCTCATCAACATGATTTTAACTCTCGATTATATGGCTGTGCTATTTTCTCAAAAATTGATTTAATTCGAGCTTATCATGAAATATCAGTCGCAGAGAGTGATATTTACAAAACAGCAATTACTACGCCTTTTGGTTTATTCGAGTTTTCTTGGATGCCTTTCGGCCTGCGTAATGCTGGGCAAACCTTTCAGAGATTTATGGACGAAGTCTTTACCGGTTTGCCTTTCGTCTTTGTTTATTTAGACGATATCTTAGTGGAAAGTACTTCAAATGTGCAATATTTAGAACATTTAAGACTTGTTTTTGAAGGTTTTGGTTAAGCCAATACGGTATAAATATTAAACCATCTAAGTGTGTTTTCGGAACTAATGATTTGACCTTTTTAGGACATCATATTTCTTCACAAGGTATATTACCTTCTCCTGAAAGAGTTGATGTCATCAATAATTATCCATTGCCAACGACTCTTAAACAACTACGTTTTATAGGTATGATAAACTTTTATTATCGTTTTGTACCCAATTTCGATGAAATGTTGGTCCTTTTACATTCCTTGTGTACAAATTTATCACATAATAAAATTGCGAAAATAGATGAATTTCCTATTACCTGCATGGATAGTTTCTTAAAAGCTAAAAAAGCTTTAGTAGATGCAGTTATTTTAGCTCTTCCTTGTTGTAATGATGATGCATTTCTGTCACTTACAGTTGATTGTTCGAATGTCTCCATGGGAGCAGTTCTAGAGCAACGAGATAGCAAAGAAGTATTTACTCCTTTAGCATTCTTTTTGCGTAAACTCACCATGGGTGAAACCAAATTCTCAGTTTCTATTCTTTATATTCTGCTATTAAGCATTTTAAACATTTACTAGAAGGTGGCAAATTTATTTGTTTTACCGACCATAAACCTTTGATCAATGCTTTATTCACGAAAGCTGAAAAATCTACGAGACAAATACGTCATCTGGAATATATTGCTCAGTTTTCTTGTGAAATTAAACATATTAAACGGAGTAAGAATGTCATAACGGATACCTTGTCACATATTCATGACACGTCTTCTTTAATCCATGGTGTTTCACCGATTCAAATCGAAAAATCCCCTTCTTTGAATGTTAATTTCGATTTGAGATTGTTATGTAAAGCACAAGAAAAAGACTCTAACCTTAAACACTTATTGTCCAATCAATCTTCAAATTCTAAACATACTTTTAATTTAAAGAAAATTAAAATTTCTGATTTGGATGAATTTATTTGGTGCGATGTTTCTCGTTCAAAACTACGTCCATATGTTCCGACTATTTATAAAAGAATGATATTTGATATATTTCATGGTCTATCTCCTCCTGGAATTAAAGCTACTAGGACTTTAGTTACACATAATTATTTCTAGCCCAAAATGAGCACTGATTGCAATTTATGGGCTAAGACTTGCGTTAGCTGTCAAGCTGTCAAAGTGTAGGTTCAACCATATTCTTATAGATATAGTAGGACCATTACCTCCATCCAAAGATTACTCTTACATTCTTACAGTAATTGAACGTTTTACTAGATGGCCAGAGGCTTATCCTCTTGGGGATATTACTACAGAGACTGTTGCACGTACGTTATTACGTTATTTCAGAATTTTGTGTGCCGGTTGGGTGTTCCTTTAACGGTAACTACGGACCAGGGAGTTCAATTTGAATCAAAATTATTTAACGAATTTTCAAAGTTTTCGGGTTTTCATAGAATTCGTACTACTACTTTTCACCCACAAAGTAACGGAATGGAAGAACGTTTTCACCGCTCTCTTAAAGCTGCATTAACAGCAAGAGCTAATACGTCACATTGGGTAGACGAACTTCAAATTGTATTATTAGCTTTCAGGACAATTCCCAAAGAAAATTTGCAATGTTGGTCTGTAGAACTAGTTTACGCTCAGACTCTACGGTTACCTGGCGAATTTTTCATTAAATCATATGATACTCCAAACATGCCTCTATTTATTGACAAATTACGAAATTACTTTAACAACTTAAAATTTTTTTCTCCAGTTCCTCATGTTAATTATAAAACATTTGTTAATCCTGAGATTTCCAAATGTAACTTTATTTTTGTTCGTAAAGAGCGTTTTAAACGAACCTTTACTCCGCTGTACGAAGGTCCTTTTAAAGTTTTATCCCGTACAGACAAGTTAATTACTTTTGTTAAAAATAATACAGTTGTGACTGTCAATGTTGACAGAGTCAAACCTGCTTTTTTGTTGGTTGACAGATGCAATATTCCACCAAGTCATATTAAAAAGGTACGTTTTGCCATCGATACTTTGGCTGGTTAATTGTTCTCTTTGTTAACGGAAGGGTGTGTATGGCAACCCGCTCGTCTGTTTTGGTAACGAGGGAGATTTAAAAAAGAAGAAGATAATTAGAATAAAAAACAACTGAATAACTTTTAATATTTAACAAACATGATGTCGACATTTTTTAATAAATCTCTTAAATTAGATTTTTGAATTATTATTAATAGCTCTAACGCTATAGCGTTACTCGACCTCAGCATGGCTATTAACAGGTCTTGCACACATCACTGCCAACTGAAATACTATCTGAAAATAATGGTAAAGCTCAGGACGAAATATGCATAGACACAGTTGACTCTGCGGAATGTGAAAATTTCTGTATTATGAAAAATAAAAACATATACTAGAAATGTGTTCAAGAGTTTTCAATATTGCGTCTGCGTTGTTTTAAAATACTTGGGTAAAAAACTTTTGTTGCGTTGACGTTTAAAGATAGCAGAAATACGTGTAAAGGTTTAGTTGAGGTTTCTTTAGACCATTTCGGGGAGAGAATCAACGGAACGGAACGTATTACGACAAGGACGATTAACAGATTAACAGAGAAACTGCCATTTTAAACAAATTGCTCCAAAATATGCTAATAAGATATCCTAGAATTTTTATTTTTAATTTTTGAAGTGATGAGATGTAATTTTGTTTAATCAACCCTTTTGAGTATAGCTCGTATATTTTCGGAACCGGTATCTATGTTAAAAACTGTATTTTAGTTTTATTGGATTCTATTAAAGTTGTCAATTTTCACCAATGCAAGGTAAAATACACATCCGGTTGCGTTAATATTTTCCCATAGTTATTCCTACTTATCTTACATAATTACACGGAATCTAATCTAAGCGTAGATGATGAATTATACATAAATAATTCTGATGATGTGACTACTACAGATTTACTGGAAATGCTTATATAATTTAATAATATTATATTTCTTGACTTCATATTAGTATATGTAGGTAGCTGTATTATGTTATAGTATTTTGAATTTGGAAGTTTAATTCAGGAAATATGAAACTTGCTAATAATTTTCCAATTCATACCAATTAAATAGGTAGTAATTGTAAGTAGGTGCTTGTTCAGAGGACATTGTCCTGTCATCAGGCTTATCATCCATCACATTCTTTCTCTATCGAGCCCAAGCACTTTACTGTGGAGTTAGCTGAAGGCCCATTTACTTGTAACCAGCCCATTACGAAGGCTTGTGCCTAATCCACAATTAAAATTTTGGCAACTGCTTTGAAAATATTTACATACTTAGTATACATTATTTCAAATTCAAAGACAATAATTTCACACCAAAGTACTTCACAGGTTGGTTTAAATCTTCAATCTGAAACATTTTTAGGAGATTTACGAAGGAATCCGTATAAATGCGATAGCGTAAAAAACTTTTAATATCATTTGAACATATGTACTTGTACGCCTTTGGTATTTGGTCGATTGTACTGAAATCAAACCGTCAAACTGCATAGAACAACTGAATCATAAACAGCACATAAACAAAACTGGTAACGGGAAGATTACCGACGGAACTACATTCGTCCAACTAAGTAGAGTTCAATAATAATATCATTTTAATTTCTTTGGTGCTATTAATTACGATTTTAAGAGATATCTTAAAGTATTTCAGGTAAAATTTGAATGACAATAAAATGCAGCTCATTCATCTGCCGTTTCGAAGTCCAATATATTAAAAACAAATTATTCGAATGTTATTCAGTTATAAAGCATACTAATTTCGATTCGGGTTTTGCAGTTTACTAGCCATTTCATGCAAATTTTGGGCTCTGCAGAGAACACCTAATCACACTAAACTATCGCCAGAAAAACTTTGAAAAATTGTGGTATATACTTACTTCCCATGGATGTTTGTGAATATCTGTAAATGATTTCCTAAGTAGTATATTAGCGTGACCCGATTAAGGCACCAATATACAGAAAGTAGATAATTTCATATTAAATAAAAAAGTGTGAATAATTAAATTTGAATAAATGATTTAAGTATTTTCAGTATATTTTTTTCTTTAAAATGCTAAGAATCCTATCATGTAATTCAATACTTCGTCAGTATTAGCTAGAAGAGTAGTTGTTTTGATTGATTCTCCAATAATGAGTGTTTTAAAGTATTTACCTGACTAGTATATTAGCGTGCCCAGATTAGGGCAACAATATACAGAAAGTAGGTATTTTCATAATAAATAAAAAGTGTGTAAGTTGTGATTTGCATAATACCTAAATAATATTCTCTAATCATGATAAAAGCAAATAAATAAAAAATAATTAATTTTAAAAATAAATCAAGAATAGGCTTGTAAATAATGAATGAATGTTTCTATACTCTACTGATGAGAACTAACGAGTTCGAAAAAACTTGTACAACTTTTCTAGAGTTGAAATAGAATGTATGGTTTAGTAATTGTTGTAAATGACTGAATTTCAATAAATAATTTAAGTATTTTCAATACATTTTTTTGCCTTAAAATGCTAGGAATCCTATCATGTAATTCAATACTTCGTCAGTATTAGCTAGAAGAGTAGTTGTTTTGATTGGTTTTCCAATAATGAGTGTTTTAAAGTGTTTTCCTAAGTAGTATATTGGCATGACCCGATTAAGGCACCAATATACAGAAAGTAGATAATTTCATATTAAATAAAAAAGCGTGAATGATTAAATTTGAATAAACGTATTTTCAGTATATTTTTTTCTTTAAAATGCTAAGAATCCTATCATGTAATTCAATACTTCGTCAGTATTAGCTAGAAGAGTAGTTGTTTTGATTGATTCTCCAATAATGAGTGTTTTAAAGTATTTACCTGACTAGTATATTAGCGTGCCCAGATTAGGGCAACAATATACAGAAAGTAGGTATTTTCATAATAAATAAAAATTGTGTAAGTTGTGATTTGCATAATACCTAAATAATATTCTCTAATCATGAGGCAATGATATCATACACATTAGTTATTACTTCCAACGGTAAGGAAGCTACTACCTGGTCATATTTACGTCTATCACTGACAATTCTCGAGACAGCAAATTGTGACTCGACCTGAGCAAACCAAATTTCAGGCTTTGTAACCCAAAATGGGGGCAGTTTGACAGAAGCAATATAGTAACTGTGAGGTAAAACCACTGGATTATCATCTAAAATATAGTTTACAGGATGTGACATGATAAATTGTTCTCAAAGTTAACGAAGCAAAAATAACCCACTCACCTTATAACAAAGATCCAGATGGGGAGCGATTAACTTCGATTAACGTCTACAATATGGAGGGAATACTGGGACTATTCTTCTTGTGACCAAATTTTTGACAACTGCCTTTAACTCTTATGGACTCTCAGGAGGTATACAAAGCGTGGAGACGTTCGGGGTCACCAAATATAGCGTTAGAGCTATTAATAATAATTCACAAAACGAATTTAAGAGATTTATTAAAAAATGTCGACATTATTTTTGTTAAATATTAAAAGTTATTCAATTGTTTTTTATTCTAATTATATTCTTCTTTTTTAAATCTCCCTCGTTACCAAAACAGACGAGCGGGTTGCCATAAACGCTTTAGCTCACTTTTTGAGAATTCTTTATAACCTCCTTCTCTTGTCTTTGACCTGAAGTTAAGCTCTAGTAGAAGCATTTCTGCTCACTCTCCTATTTTCTTACCTCCTCTGTTGTGTCACATAAAGTTAACTTTGTTATTACTTACCAATTGCTTTACTATTGTAGACATTCCCAGATGATTTTAGACTTAAAAGTAAATGAACTATAAGTGCTGAGTAGCTGTTTGAAAGTATGTAGCTTTTTGTTTCTCGTGCACTTTTTTTAATGAATTTTTGAACGAAGACAGCTATGGCGTGACTTTTCGCCTGGAAGATGATGGGGCTTTTTTGAAAACTTACATTTTTGGGAAATATTCGCAAATACCTATACTCTCGTTTATATTAGATGTATCTTGGATCTGTCGAGTGATCTGATTCCAGTTGTGGCCCTCTGGAGCTCCATTCCTGGGGTTTGCTATTGCCAGCTCAAGAGTTCACTCAAAGTCGAACCTAACTAGGGTGTGGTGTCTGTGGGTTTGGTCACTCATTATACTGAAGCTCATGTAAAACAGATATAAGACCAACCAAATCTCCTAGATTGAATTTCTTAGTAAGATGGAGTGTGTAAGCGCTGAGAGACGCGCGCTTCTTTACTCAAATATATAAACTGAGCTAGTTTATCAGCATTGCGCCTATAATTTCAAGGCGCTCCAAGTAACAAACAATGCTTAATAAGCGTTATAAGACATCTTTTTAAGAGTACTTGTCGCTAATTTTGCTTTTAGAACTCTTTTATTGCTACTATAAGTGCAAAATAGGCACCGTATGCTAGATGGGGAACTAATGCAATTGTAACAACCTGTTTTGTACCATTTTTTTGTCTTTTATTATTATTATTTTTTAAATTTGTGATTATTTATTTATAAACAGTTTACCAACAATGAAGAAGTGACACTATTGAAGATTGAAGGCAAGGTAAAACGGTGGAGGGAATATGTGTAAAACTTGTTTAAAGGCGAAGAATGTGGAAATCTAGTAGCAACTAATTGCAATTGGTGGGCCACCAATCATCAACATAGAAATCATAAATTCACATGGAACTCTCTCAGAAACTGCTAATCCTAGAAAAAAGTTTTAAATAAAAAGTTACCTCCATCCTCGACCTTAGCAGAGTTAAATAATTATTCATAATAAATTAACTAGTCGACGGATCAATATAAGCTTCAATCTGACTCTATTTTGATAATAGAAGCAATTAAAAAAAATAAAAGACATCTGTACGTACGTACGTACGTACAACTGACGGAGACGTATGCCAGTTCACAATAGTAATTTTAAAACTTAATAAAAGTTTAAGTCAATCAAAAAACCGTACCATTTTTTGTAGTAGAATATTCCCTTTCTCCAAAAGCTATAATTAAATCGATTTCTTGCAGAATTAACCAATTAATAATGTCTTTTATCAGCGAAATTGAGCGCTGGCTCGCTGAACGAGAATAGAGCACAGAGTCAGTGAAGTGTGCAATTCAGTCGTTTTTCTAACGTTCCTTACAAATACGGTAACATCTCGTAAAATTCGATGCCCACATAATTCCATTGGCGATTTTCCGAAAAGAAATTCCTGCTGGGAATGCATATCTTTTATCTGATCTCGCCCTCCTCCAAATACAATTAATTGCATAAAATTTTCGTAGTGTTAGACCAGCATTTTGGGCAATATTTTAAATAAATTTTGACAAATAGTAACATAAGCATACTGGGTGTTTGCCGTATACGTACAAATATTTTGCATGAAAATATACCAAAAGAAACCAAAAGTCTTATGAAATTTGTGCTTTGCTCCAACGGTTTTGCTTAAATTAATTATTTTCTGAAAATACGATATTTTCAGGCCAGACAGGATATAGATAATATTGTGTAGGTCAGTTTTGCTGTAGAAACTAAAATCAAGTTCAATGTCTTCTTGTGACCTACATCTCTCTTTTTATTATGTTTATTGTATTGATGAAACATAAAACAGTTTAAAAAAAACACCAGCGTTCCTTTCATAAAAGGAATCCTGCGCTGTCGGCATCTGCGGTTCAAAGAAAACGTTCATGTATTTTTCGTACTTCGTTGTTTAGCCGTAGGTAGGCTGCCGCTTCTAATTATACGGTGTTCGATGTATCTTGTTTTAAAGTAAATCTATGCAAAAATAATAAAACAGTGTAATGAAGAAGGTGAATTAAGTGTTTATTGAAATTAAATTAACCGCTATTAGTTTAATCACTACAGTGGTTCAAGATATTTTCTATAATAAATTAAAAAATAGTAATTTTTTAATCTCATCGCTAAAATACATTTTCTGCAGACAGTAAATTACTGAGATCAGTGACATTTTTTCAATAAATACACATGGAGCTTCAAAAAACCAACCTGGACGTCCTACCTTTTCCAATAAATCCTATGGAATAATTGTGGTTTTTGAAAAATTGCTAACATGGCAATGAGTAACCTGTCTGTCTGTAAATTTTGTGCGCACGGTTACTCTGGAACCGTTTAAAATATTGACTTGAAATTTGGTACACGTATGTATTTTAACGAGATCTGGAACTGGACTATATTTTGATCTTATTCCGTTGAAGGGTTGGGGGTAAATTGGAATAAATGGAGAGTAAATAGGTAAGTAAAGCAAGTAAGAGTCCACAAAATTGGTATTTCATATATACGAGAGAAGTTAAGATGTCAAATATATTTTGGCATTAGCCACGCCCATTATCCCCCCCACCCGATTATTAAAGAGGTGAAAAAAAAAATTGTGATTTGTGCACAAGAACCAAATGCCTCAATTTTTTTTAATTCATCAACTCCACTACCCCCACTACCACCCACCTACCACCCCCACTACCATTATAGCATATCGTTTTATAGGTTTTTGGGGCAGGCGATTTCAAATATTATGGTATTAAACTTCCATAAACAATTATTTCCACATAGTGGAGTGCAAATATAGTCTTAACATTTTTTTTTTGTTTTGAGAGACTTGGATAAAATCTGCATGTGGAAGTAGTAATTCCTTGGGCAGCGATTTTTAAATGACAGTGTTGCAATGCCAGGACAAAAATGAGCGAAATATCCTTGTCTCTTCCTTCTTCTGTTTATAGTAGTACTGTCTATACTGAAAACATTACCTATTTCTAATTAATTTAAAATAAAAAAATAGGTTTGAGTTGGAAAAAAAATGTATAAGAATTTTTTATTTCTTTTGGGCCAACATGTTACCCTGCAAAATATTTGTACGTATACAGCAGACACCCTATACAGAGAAATATATTTTTTTGATGTGGTGGAACCAAATATTAAATTTTGTATTAAAATTATGATTACTGGATGTTATTTTTCTACAAGACATAATAATTTCAATTTAAAAAAAAAAGAAACAATGTTAAGTTACTAATAATAATAATATCTTGAAATTTGAAAATATAAGCAATAATTTTAACTAACTTTATCAAAATAATAAAATTTTTATGTAACCTGAACAAAATTCAAACGAGATTCCTCACATGTTGTAGTAATATAGGACCCCTCTATTAAAGATGATATCTGTTTCGTTAAACCTTATGACTGTGACAAAAACTGGTTGGAATGTTGCTCAATTGTTGACATTTTACTTCTGTACCGGTACCGGATGACAGTACGAACTCGGGGTACCACATTCAAATTTCAAACATACTTGCCGTTAGAGGTGTTTAGAACAACATATTATCATAATTCCCTGATATTTATTTATCAGTTATTTAAATTTGTAGCCTATAATTGAAAAATGTCTTTAATCCGAGATACTTATCGACCATTTTTGGGAAATAATAATAGTTAAATAAAAGTTAATACCATATTAGTACGGAAAAAATAGATTTTAAAAAAGAAAAAATTAGGCAGTCGATGGAAATTTGAGGGTTTCACTTTTAATGTTAAGAAACCGAAGAGTGACTAACTCCAAATGGTGCAGAAGGGTGTTTTTTAGGGGTAAAGGGGTAAAAAATGCGTTTTTAAAAAATATTTCAGAAATAATTTAAAAAAAAATTCTTTTTTCTTCATAACTCATTTCACGACGTTAAAGTTTAAAATTTTAGACGGCTATGCGTTGCCATTAACAACGGAGATAATAGTTATTTATGTACCAAGGGTCGTAAGTGCACTTTTTTTGGTCAAGAATACAGTTTGCAATCTGACGCCCGCTCCCGTAGGGCTGAGGTTTGCAAGTATTCGAGACAAAGGAATCGCACTGCACGACCCGCGGTGCATATTATACATTTCGTCATACCCATAAATCATTAAACTAAAAAAAAACTTGAGAAAAACTAATGGAAAACTATAATTATTTGAGTAAGATTTCTTATTTGCTAAGCAAATACTGGAGGTAGCGATGCTTGGAATATCCATGGCAACCGTCAATAAAATAAATTAGGACGCGACTTCTATTCAAATGGCAACTACTGTCAAGATAAATTAAATCATATTATAATAACAACTCTGAATATTCCGTTGAAGCAACGTCGAGCGCGGTTAGTACTTGGGAAATACAGCGTTCTCGTCCCACCTTCTAGCGGCTTGTATATCAGTGTTTACGCGGAAGCTACGTAGTTTCAGATGAGGATTACATAGTGAATATACCATCCTTCGGAGGTGATGTAAAGCAGGCGGTCCCTTGTCTATTAAATGTTAGGCAAGTAAAAGATCCCTACTCTTCTTACGGGAAGAGGTTCGACAAAATTTCCAGGTTGGGGGTAGCTCGTCTCCTGGCGTCGGTGAAAGGCCGTGGTAACGGAAATAGGCCGACGTTAAATAAATAGAATAGAATAGAAAAAAAATAACAACTCTGAACATTTTTGAAAACAAGCTAAAAACGTAGCTAATTTACTGAGCTTTTTATATAGTTGTTACACATTCCATAGGATACTCTTTGTAGTTTTCTTGTAAATAATGTTAGTTTTTGGACATCCTAAATTTTGTGATACCAACTTTGTCGTGAAAAAAAAACATCCAACCTGCCTGAGATTCGAACACAGGATCCTTGGATTTTAAGACAAAACTAAGCAAGCAAGCAAGCAAGAAATATTTATTTAAAATTTGAATTTTACACACTATATTACAAAAATTTGAATGTCTAAAATATATGTATATCTTTCGAGAATCATATTTCAACGCATTAGATATATTATTGTAAAATGTATATTAGTAAAATGAATAAACAAAGAAAATATATATTATAGAAATAACATTTCGCAAATAATTTTCTTTAAATTAAATGATTAATAACTTTCTTATTTACTGATTGATTTTCTTCAAAAACAATAGAGTTCTTTCTCTAGCTAACACTAACTTACTTTCCAAATTTCAATACAATCGGACTTTTCTTTCTTATGTTATTGTGCTCACAAAAAAACGTGACGGACGGACAGACGGACATTTTAAAAGTTGTTCAGAATTCGTTCACTAACACAATAATATGAAATTTTTTTCTCTACGAGCGATATTTCCGGTTTTAGAAATGTGCCGATCAAATGCAATATACTCTTCGTTTTTGCGAACAGTATAATAATGTCGGATGTAGAAGATATAGCAAGTAAGGCTTGTCTGGATTTACTTTCAAAACAGTTAAAACATTTAATTTAATGCTTGTTATATAAAAGAGAAAATTTTCCCAAAGAGTGACCCCAAGAATCGCCCATTTTCTAGCCCTCGAATTTTGTTTCAAACTAAGTGCTAAATTATTGTTAATAATGAGAACATCCTGAATACAAAATTTCAAGATGAGCATATGTTTGGTTTATGAGATATGAGGGATTGAAATTGTGATATGCGTGATGCTATCAAAAAATACACAGCCCCACAAAAAATGAATACTCATCAGCTATGGCAGATATTCTTAGTGTTTTTCGACGCAGAATTCATATCTAATATCGACGAATCCATATATCTATTGGTTAATTCAGAAGGGCCAAAAACATCCCCTATATAACGATGAACATAGGGGCAAATTGAGTTACAGAGCTTCCATGAACAGAAATATAGGTCTATTGGCCTAATCCGTGAAAGAAGGTGTTGACTAGGGCTTACACAAAGTAATTGAGACACACCATTAAGAGGGTGAAAACTATCCCAACATTATACAAAACTGCATGAAAGCTCCAATAACTGGCGAAAAGGCTTGAACCCTCTAAGCTTTATTAATAGGAATGAACCATAAATCTGTTATGAACTAGTTCACGAAAACAACCCATCACAGGGTGCAAAACTACCTCTCATCTTGAATTATGAACTTCGGCGAAAAGATAGTAAATCTACCAGATATTGCATTCTGATTGCAGTGTGTCTGGATCTGGAACAATAACCAATATTCCCACAATAGTTTTTTTACCCACCTATGAAGGGGTGAGAAAACAACGCACATTTATATAAGCGATCTGGCTGTGCGAATATTATATTAAAGTAAATTCTCCTTAAAATTAATGTCCTAATGGTCTGTTGTCAAACTTCAAGTGAATTTTATAAGAAGGTGGGGGTGCGAGGGGGTAAATATCAGAGACATCGCAATCGCTGTATCACATTAGCGAAAATCCTGTGGCAAAGGTTTTCAAGAGTGCTCCTTAGGAATGTCATAGCCTCGTGATTCTTTCTCATCGCTCTAGAGAAATTCACAGGAGTTAGAGGGTGGAAATCTAAGCAATTTCACAATCATTATATTGTATGGAAAAAAATTCTGACACAAAGATAAGTATCCCTTTCCCGAGCGTCATAGTCTATAGGTCCGTTTTTAATCCTCAAGTGGATTTCATGAGGGGGTAAGGGTGTGATGGGATGAATATCGGAGCAATCTCGTAATCGCTGCATTACATAAAAAAAATACTGATGTAGCGATTTAAAAGAGTACTTTTCTCTTATGTCAATGCCTCTTGAATCCTTTTCATCCCCCAAATAATCCCGACGGGGGTCAATAAGGGTCAATAAGTTTTCGTCTCGTTCTCTTACCCTATCGTAGATGTGTCATAAAATAGTTAAAAAATTTCTGGTTATCGTCCCACATTCATACCTACTGCAATCGAAATGAAATATTCTACTACATTCACTATTTTTTCCCTGACTCAAGTTCATAATTCAAGATGAGCGGTAGTTTCTTACTCTGTAATGGATTGTTTTCGTGTACTAGGTGGTAACAGGTTTATGGTTCATTCCTATTAATAAAGCTTAGAGGGTTCAAGCTTTTTCGCTAGTTATTGGACCTTTTATGCAGTTTTGTATAATATTGAGGTAGTTTTCACCCTATTAAGGGTGTGTCTCAATTTCTTTGTGTAAGCCCTAGTCAACACCTTCGTTCATGCATTCAGCCAATAGACTTATACTATATTTCTGTTCCTGGGAGCTCTATAACTCAATAGCATAATTTTTCCATATTTTCATCCCTATATAGGGGATGTTTTTGGCCCTTCTGAATTAATCAATGGATATATGGATTCATCGATATTAGATATGAATTCTGCGTCGAAAAATACTAAGAATATCTTAATTGCTCTGCCATAGCTGATGAATATTTATTTTTTGTGGTCGAGGTTTCTATCTTTATTTTTTTTATAGCTGTTCGACGTTGGAAGGAAAAGTAGCATGTTTTATTCGGAGTAAAAGCCACTTGTTGTGACTCGTCTGTAATTGCGGGACTCACTCGCTCGTCCGGCAAAGCTACAGACTCGTCACATAAGTATCACTTTTACCCCTAATAAAACAATATACTATTCTTGCTGATAGGTGAGTTAAATACTTTCAATTTGATTTTTTACTAACCTTTGTATGATGAAAATTGACTGAAATACAGAGAGTTGAAGGTGGGGTACTTTTACATCCCCATTAAAAACCACGTTTTTTAGCGAGTTGGTGAGTATGTAATCGTGTGGGTGCGTGACTTCGTGTACGCATGCATAATCTGTGTGTATTTCTGTTATAAAATGTTAATAAACTATGATATATCAGAAAAGGAGGGTATATGTGAATCTATGAAATTTCGTCACAACTACTTTAAAAATATGTATTTATTTGAAAAATATTGGGATTCAATATGGTTAAAATATATAAATAGTTGTATTCTCCGCCATCAGCATCGGTAGTCTCAGGATAGGTGTTAAGTCCATCTTCATTTTCATATTGCCATTCATCATCGCTTACATTAGAATTGCCGAAATCATTAGCTTTAATCAAAATGAGTGCTTTGTTTAATAAGCTACCCTATTGGCAGATTTTAGATACAGACAAACAATTTACTCCTGCTCTCACATAACGGCATATTCAAATAGTACAATTTATTGTGCAAGCGCATGATATATTTAATATGGATTCAGGTGCGGTTTCTAAAATTGCCTTTATAGGTTGCAATATCCTATTTATTCTAGTCCATCCTTACTATTCTACAGACATCTTATCACTAAGCCATTGTTGTACTTAATAACAGGTTCTGTAAAAATTTTGCGCAGCGGCTGCGGAAATAGGAGGAAATACTTAAAATTTTGCGATTTTTTTGATTTTTAAATATAGTATAGTAATACAGTACGTCCCCGGATTGTGTTTGCGATAGGTGTAAAATACCAAATTAGTACGGCTCTCATTTTCTGCAGTCTCGGTATGCTTGACGTAAACTGGATTTTTACCAAATTTCAGTTATAATGGAGTTAATCTAAGAAGAAAATAAAAGAAAATAAATCATTGTAGGTAAACTGGTCTTTCTGTTAATTTTACGGAAAAATTCTATTTGGATAAAATATTTGGCATTGAAAGGCAAAGTTATATGCCAACTTTCATTGCATTTGAACAAAAAAAAAAAAATAATACTGCTTAAAGTAAATAGCTTTTTATTTTTTAACGCAATTAAAATTTTCAACGAATTCAACTAGAAACTTATTCAAATAATACCTCACCTAAATTACTACATAATTCCACCCTTCTTTTAATTCTTTGTAACTTCTAATTTTTTCTGGGGATATTATTATTATCATTATTATTATTATTATTTTGTTCAAATGCAATAAAAGCTGGCATATGGCTCTACAATGCCAAATATTTTATCCAAAAAGAATTTTTCCATAAAATTAAGAGAAAGACCAGTTTACCTACAATGATTTATTTTCTTTTATTTTCTTCTTAGATTAACTTCGCGAGTTAGATCCCATTTTAACTGAAATTTAGTAAAAATCAGTTTTACGTCAAGCAGACCGAGACTGAAGAACATGAAAGTCGTACTAATTTTTTTTGGTATTTTACAACTATCGCAAACACAATCCAGGGACACACTGTATAATACATATTGCATATATTATATAATACAATATCTATATTCGTGAAATGAATATTTTCCGCCCTTTACTTCGTATAAAAACAAGAAAATAGTTTCTTTTGATTTTTTAAATTTCAACGGCACTGGAATCAACATTATTAAATGGTCTTATGTATTCCCCTTTTGAACATTTGAAGATTTTGCATACTTACTTCGACAGCTTCGATGAACAGCACAGAGCCGTCTTTTAACTGTAAGTGTTTGTTATGGCCATTTTTTTTGCTACAGTTTTCTATTATTTCAATTGCATCAGCTCCAGTTATAATCAGTGGTGGCTCGTGATATTTTGTGCAGAGGAGGCTTGATATTCAAAAGACAATTAACTTGCAATATGATTACAATTTGTACATTTCCTCACCACCCCTGGATATGCTGCTAGAGGAGGCTCAGCCTCCCCTGTCTCCTCTGACGAGCCGCCACTGGTCATAATATCGCAATTTCAAATCACCTCTTCACAAATTAAATATAAATCAGATCTCTCCTGCTTTTTGGCCATTATTTGTAGTATTTCGAATTTTTTCTTACTGGAATAAAGCTGCCAAAACTTGAGATAACTTTTATTAAAACGTTTTTCTTCTACAATAGATATTAAGTGAGATATTTGGCATGATCCTGGTAAAATAAACTGTATATAATATTATTTCTAAATTAGTGTATTTTTTCCCTCTAGATACTGTAGTACAAAGCTGAATAGCAATTACTGGACAATAAAAATCAAATAGATAGTTACTACTAAACCTGACCAAATTGTATTGTAGAGGATTATGCTGCAGTTCTTTGTAAGCCACTTTACATTATTCTTAATTTAATATTAAAAACTCTAACGTGATAAATGGAAAGTAAAGAATATATGAGGTGTTTAAAAGGGTAAGTAAGTATGACATTGAGAATCATAGTTGCATTACAATAATTATAAGCAATTTTGGTAAAAAATTTAATTTACAATTACATACTCTTCCGTACTAAAAAGTTAATAACCTCAGTATATTGCAGAAGTTTTACAAGTCCAGTGGATGTTATCTACACTGACTTTTCTAAAGCATTTGACATATTATTGGACCACGGTATATTATTGAACAAGTTGAAAAACTTTCAGTTCAGTGATTCTCTCATTAATTTATTTGTTTCCTATCTATTTTATCAGGCTCAGATTGTTCATTATCGTGGCTTCCAATTTGTGCTATTTAAATAAACATTAGCATTGCCACAAGGACCTATACTTACTATATTTCGTACTTTTTATAAATGATAATATTATTGACAAATTTGACGTATGCTGTTTACTTTACAGTGATGATCAAATAATATATTTCTATTAAATTTAAACGACTGCTTGAGATTCCAGCATAATCTAGATTTACTTAAAGCCTGGTGCATTTAGGATCATCTCTTTTTAAACGCTATCAAATGTAATGTAATGTCCTTAAGTCAGATCATTTTTAATTATAATTTGGGTAATTGCGCCTTAGATAGATCTGAATTCGTTAAGGACTTAGAAGTTATCCTCGATTCAAAATGAACTTTCTCCAAACGTAGTAAGGAATGCGTAGCTCACAAATTTCTAGGATTTATTCTGCACAATGATAGAGACTAATTAAAAGTTTGCTTACCCTTGTTACATTTAATGGATCCAATTTGGAATACGCCTCTATTGTTTGGAGTCTAAGGTATAATATAAATATTACATTACTTGAGAAAGTAGAGAGACGTCTTTTTAAATTTGCAACATTTATTTTGGAAAGTGACTATCTAATAACTCCTTAGAAGTAAATTTTGAATGAATGTGATATGTATGGTCTACTTAGGAGAGTGATAATGTGTGCAATAATTTTCATACATGAAATTATTAATAATGAGAGCAATAATTGTCCCTCACTTTAAATATCCAGTACCCAAATTAACCGCTAAAACAAGTAACATACTTGTGAGACCTACGCCTCGAACTAACATCTACTGCATCAAATAAATTATATTAAGGTAAAGCAGAGGTTGGACATGTTAACTGTAAAATTGTCAATATAGAAAACATCTACTCAACTCCTGTTTAACAACTTCCATAGTCTCTTCTTTTTTTTTCCTCTTGATTTTACTTTTTTATTTAACTATGCATAATATACGCATATATCATATTATATTACATTATTATATTGTATTATATTATTATTCATTATTCTATTTTTTCTTTTAACTGTTGTTATTTATACTGTAACTGGCTTGCGCCCGTTGAATACATTATTGATATAAATAAACTTACTTATATTTAACTATCCAACTAAAAACTCAAATAAAATTTTCCCTGGGTACGTTATGTTTAATGTGTAATAGGAAGCCTTATTTCCCTATTTTTTTTTACTTAGTTCATTAAGTCGATAAAGAAGTTGATCTACTGACATAAGTGAAAATCATTCACTTGAACACAATACAAGGTAATTGTAATCGTCTTCAATTTTTAACCCCTTTTTGGGTTCCAAATTTTTCACCTCATCAGCTTCCAGGAAAACTTTATGTTCATATTCTATAAAGTCAGTTTTGTTAAAGTGTTTATTACAAATTATCTTCTTCCTCTATTAAAAGCTGTGATGAGAAAATGACAACAGCGCTTCAAAACGCAGCGTTAGTTTAATAAAAAAGATTACCCATGGTGAAATCTGTGTATTTCATAGGAAATAATCAATGTCTAATTGTCTAGAGCTATTCTACAATTTAATTTTTGGTTACATATCGGATCTACTAAAATAATGGATTATTAGATTCTGAAGTAGTTTACACAAACACCAAGACATTTGAACACTACACTGGAATACAATTACTCCACGCGCTATTCGCCAACCATGTAGGCATCATCTAGAGATAATTAAAACTAAAAAATAACCGAGAATGTTGTTATATTTATATTAAACTAATGTCATGATTGAACGAATTCAATCAATTTAGTGGAGCGGATCTGGTTTTGAAATGAAACCAACTTTTTTTTAAAATTTTTTTTTGACAATTCGGTTACATGCGTTCTCTTTTATTATGTTATCAGCTTAGTTCAGCTTAATCACACGGGGTGGTGGAGGAATTCGCTTTTAAAATTCGTAAAATCACGTTTTTCCACGATAACTTTGCTATTATTGACCTGACGAAAAAAGAGTAAAATTAAAAATTGAAGATCTCGCGGAAGCGGACGGTAACCTTTCATGAAATTTTCTTTTGAAAATACTCGTTTTTTGCCCTAACACTAATACACAAAAAAGTAATTCCTTAATTTTGTTACGAAAAAAAGAAGTCAGGGGATGAGATTTTTCTAAAGTAGGTGAAATATATAAGAATTGATGGAGTCGGAGGATTGGGGTGGTGGGCCAATTAGGGGAGGGGAGGGAGGTGGGGAAAGGAAAATTATTCGAACTTTTTCCCTATGTGTTAATATGTAGGTCAAATTTTAATAAGTGTAGAAAGCATTATTTTTTTTCTAAGGCTATGTCGAAAATTTGCATTCTCAAATGTAACATGCGGGAAACTTTTTTATCTTTCTTACTAAAATATGATCTGCATATACACATTATGTTAACAAATATATAGTGATAACACGAAAAAGAGTGATCCATTGTGCCGCCGTTTTTGAGTTAGAGCGAGTTAAGCGGAAAAATAATTGTTAGATATATCCAATACACCTAAAATTAGAGAAATGCGCCGCGAAAACTCGTGACGGTGTTAAATAATTATTTATAATAAGTTTAATATTTGATGGAGGGTAGGTTGATAAAATATTAAGATGGAAAAAAGATTTATATATCCGAATATTAAGCTCCAAAGTCCCTATTCCTTTTCCTTAACCTTTTATTCCCGCAAACGCATTATGCCCCCTCCCTCCCTTCCTATTGCTTGGATTGCGATAATTTTTTTTTAAATTAAATATAAAAAAAATCTCACTTACCTGTAAAAAAATTTCTCTTCTGAGCCCTTTCCTTCGTAGTCAAAAAGGCATTTAAAAAAAATTCAAAAGGTTCTTCCCCTCCCACAAGTTTGTTTATTTGAAAAAAATAAAAAAAATTATTCAGTCAAATATTAGACGTAATAACGAACAAATTCCATTTTGGTTTTTGAAAATCGCACGACAGGGAAAAAAGTTTCAATAATTTTCCTTTTCCCACCTCCCTCCCCTCCCCTAATTGGCCCACCACCCCAATCCTCCGGCTTCATCAATTCTTATTTATTTCACCTGCCTCAAAAAAATCTGATCCCCTTAACTTCTTCTTTTCGTAAAAAAAATTAAGGAATTACTTTTTTGTGTATTAGTGTTACGGCAAAAAAAACGAGTATTTTCAAAAAAATTTTTCCCGTGAGATCTTCAATTTTTAATTTTACTTTTTTTTCGTCAGGTCAATAATAGCAAAGTTATCGTGGAAAAACTTGTTTTTTTGGCGAATTTTAAATGCGAATTCCTCCGCCACCCCGTGATTAAGCTGAACTAAGTTGATAACATGATAAAAGAAAACGCGTGTAACCGAATTGTCAAAAAAAAAACAAATTTTAAAAAGTTGGTTTCAAAACTAATCTTTTTCTCGCCAGATTCGCTCCATTAATTCTGTTATTCCTACCTAAACTTGGCTCGACGAATCATGACCTACTAACCAATAATGGGATAGGCCCTTCTTCACTATTTATACTACTTTTACATTTTGTAATTTTTAAGTTTATGAAAGCATCCAGCTGCCTATAATGTGTTACATAATTAACCTTAGGCTATCTATTCTATGATTTTTATCAAAGGCACGCTGGGCAACACTAGACATTCTGCTCTCTATGGGGATCCAGGCAACTATCGGTCTGTATCATTAGTCCCAGCAATTGCTAAAATCGTGGAGTGGTTAGTAGCAAAACAAATAGCAGAATATTTCGAGTATAATAGTTTTCTTGATAATAGGCAGTATGATTTTCGAAGCGTAACACAGGAATGGATATTATAAAATTGGTTACTAATATTTCAGAAGTTTTCGACGAATGTATTCGTAGGAGTAACATTTCTCGACTTAAACTCCTCTCGACTCCATTTCCAAAGGAGTAGAGAAGGATCAGAACGGCAAGCATGTTAGTAGCAGACACCTTGTTCTTCCTCGACAGTTCTGAAGACCAGATCTGTCGGAGTCGGTGCTGATACTTGCCGCGGAGAACGTTTTTTATTACAGTCACTTCTTGGGTGGAGCGTTGTTCGACACCCAAGTAAGTGTACGACTCTCCAGCATGAAGATGCTTCCGTCTACGTAGTCGCCGCATCGTCCTCTCTTGAGATGGACCAGTGCACATTTGTCCAGCCTGAACTCCATACCGACAGCCTGCGTGTAGTCCTGTACCATCCTAAGGGACTGGTGTAGGTCCCTCTCTTCGGATAGAGTTGGGCGATTCGACTCTTTTTAAGGATTCGTACCAAACGAATCCGTATCAAGAAAAAATTCGTACTGAAATATTCTTTCAAGAATCCGAACTGTCTTGATTGTACAAACGGATACGGTTACAACATCGATAGGAAATATACGAATCTTTTGCTTTTGTGGGATTTGTACCATTCGAATCACTGCCAGGATTCGATTCAATGATACGAATCATACGAGTTACTACCCAACTCTATCTTCGGAGGCATAAAGTTTAAGGTCATCCATGTAGAACAGATGGGTGACTTTATGCCTCCTATCGCCGGGGGTACCGCAGTTGTATCCACAGGTTTTCCGGACCGAAACGGATAATGGCAGTAGTGAGATGTAAAGTAGAACGGGCTAAGGGAATTACTCTGAAATACTCCCCTTCTGAATGTTACTGACTCCGTCTGGATTCTATCGTTACCCGATGCAATGGTAAAGCGAATCCTCCATCAATCAATTCTTCGATGCATCTCACTACGGGACCGGGCATCGCAAGACATCGGAGCAACTGTACAATAAGCTCCTGTGATGTCATGTCAAATGCTCTGCTGTAGTCGATCCAGGCCATGGAGAATTCATGGAGAATCCTGAGTGACACATCTGTCAATCAGCAGTTTCTTCTTGCAGCCAGCGACATCTCTCTTCGACCCTCTTGCTCATATATCCGTTCGTAAACAATTTCAGCTGCGTGGAGCACCCTCATGAACAAAATGCGCGAAAACACCTTGTAACATGCGTTTGAACAAGTTATCGGTCGGTAGTTCTTTGGATTGGACAAATCTCCGTTCTTGGGGATGAGCACTGTCCGCCCTTTAACCACCCAAGAAGGAATTTGCATTTAGCCAGGCATTAAAAATTCTGGCCAAATGGTGGTGGGTACTCTTTAACTCTATAACTTTTTCCACCAAAAGTTATTTATCCCATCGGAACCTGGAGCAGCAAAGTTCTTAGAGCCCTTGAGAGCTCTTCGAACCTCTTCTGGGGTTATTGATTGGCACACTTCCTGTGGTTGCTGAAACCTTTGACAAAAGGGATAGGTTCCAAAGTGTGCAAGGGCTGGAGAATATCAGTTGAGCGGAAGCTTCTCCTCGTAAAGCGTTTTCCAGAAATTTTCCATCTACAATCGGCCGATTCTCTGCAATACGTAAGGGCGGTTCGAAAAGGCGCGAGGGCTTTCAGCGAAAGAGTTTATTTTCCGCCAGCTCCCTCGCCCGCCTTACTAGTGATTTTTTACAAACCACTAGCATCCGTATCCTGTCGAGACAGTGCTGTTTGGTGGTTCGCAGCACTGCCTCATTGAGTGTGTGATGGACACGTCTTAAGCTGGCGGCTACTCGACGCACTTTAGGCGTGAACGATCTATTGGCCGCCATATAGTCCATCACATATTGGATACAGGATACGTGTTACCTCGCCGGCCGGATCTTGACTTCCGTCTTTTGTATGCGCCGTTCCGCTCTCTCCTGTGAGGAGGTAGTATTACGTCTCTCCGCCCGAGAAAAGCGTTAAGCAGCGGCATATACGACACAGTTTATGTGCCAAATGTCAGCCCATTCTACTATCTGTGGTGTGTTTATAATTTGTTAATTTGTTAAAACAATCTGGTAGCGCTTCACGTAGTTCTTCATCCACTCTGGCCAGGTCTTGTGGTCCGAAGGCTTTTATGTGGTGTAACCCCCGCCTGGTACTGAGGCCCTCTGGTATTGGTGAATCAAGGAGACAACAATTAGTTCGATATAATGAACTGAATTCAGAACTAAAGACGATAAAATCTGGAATACCTCGGGGATCGGTACTCGGACCACTGCTGTTCCTTAATTATATAAATGATCTTAAGGACAATGTATCGGGTACCAATATCACCAGTTGATACCAGATGATACAACAACTATTGATAGATATATAACTCATTTGATAATCTTCTAAGTGGCATGACTGAGACACAAACGAAAGCAGCATCCTGATTCATTGCTAATCAATGATGACAAAACTATGCAATGCATTTTCACTTTAAAAAATTACGACTTCGTTAATCCTATCTCTGTTAAGTTTTTAAGGATACATTTAGATCCTAAATTGTCCTGGGAACAGAACACTGACCAACTGCCAAATAAACTATTGAAAAATATTTGTCTGTTAAGGAATTTACACCAGGCAGTAAATAAATCAGTAATTTTAGTAGCTTACTACAGCTTCTTCCAATCGCATACGGTATATGGTTTACTAGCATGGGACACTCATCGCATGCAAAACAAATACTCCGATTGCAACGAAGAGTGATAAGAATTATTGGAGGTTTAGCATCCCCGAGATGACGTTAGACTAAAATTCGTGGAACTGAGAATATTGACCTTAACACCATTGTACATTTTAGGATGTCTGCTGTGGGCTAAAGAAAATTTATATCTATTTCAGTATCGTGGTGAGATACACGAACACTACTAGACACAACATCAACCTAGCAATTGATTACCATAGGGCAGATAAAAGTAAATTTTGTACAAATTATTATGCTCCCACTCTGTATAATAAACTTCCAAAGCATTTAAAAATCGCATCAGGTGAAGTGCCTTTTCTGTGCGAAATATTGAAAAATTTTATTAGAAAAACTTGCTCAGAATTAAAAAATATGACGTACCAAATTACAGAACCAAAATTTTTTTTTTGTTTATAAATTTTTTTTTTTTTTTTAATATTATAAATGTAATGATAATTTAAATTCATTTATTCTACACATGTTCCTCCATAGTAAGGAATTGGCTGAATACTAATTTATGGACGATTTGGATCCTTTCCGTATCCACCCAGATCACCTGATTTGATTATTTGCGATTTTTATTTATGGGGTCATCTGAAGCAAACTGTTTATTCCTATGATTTAACAACGGATGTAAATGTATTGAAAGAGACAATTAGAAATGGTATAAATTCAATTGACCTTCAAGCCATTCAAAATAGCTATAAAGAATTTAAAAACAGAGTTGAGATGTGTGCTGAAAATGGAGGAACATGGGTAGAATGAATTAATTTAAATTATTACATTCATATTAAAAAAAATTAAAATTTTATAAATTAGAAAAAAAAATTTTTAGTTCTGTAATTTGGTACAACGTCATATTTTTCAATTCTGAGCAAGTTTTTCTAATAAAATTTTTCAATATTTCACACAGAAAAGGCACTTTACCTGATGCGATTTTTATTTTTAAGCTGTTACCAGCGCCCTCTATAAATTTTTTTAAGTCCAAGATATTAAAAATAGTTTTTGGGTGAAGCAAGAGCAGAATACAAAATATTGCGTTTGTAATCCAAAAAAAATTGTCATTTACACCTATAATACCGCTTTGCCGTGGACACATTATATAAGTTTTTAAAAATCTTATTTAGACCACGGGTAAATCTGAAATTGATGAAAATTTTGAATTTTCCTATTCTGTTTGGAAGGTCGAAGAGGGCTTCCTTAAACTTACATTTAATTTATCAACTACTACAGAGTATCTATGGCTTCTATATAGTACAGTAACTAGAGGTTTTAACTTCGGAATAATATCATATTGAACGGATTTCGTTCGTTTTTGGCAGTATAATAGTAAATGCTTCACAGAAAAGTTTCTGTATTGTGCGGGGGCTTGCTAATTTATAGGGGGTGGATGCCAACCCCTCTCAGCGGGTGGCACTTAAAAAATATATATATTTATTAGAGCTGAAGTAGAATCAAATTTTAAAAAGAAAAGGTTCTATTCAATTTTTCACATAAATTGATAGTTTTTAAGTTATAACGACTTCAAAATTGCGATTTTAGCTTAAAAAAAAGGTATTTCCAAACGGCTTTCGTCAAGTATCTCGAAAAGTATTACTTTATCGAAAAAATGTTACAGACCAATTACAGAAAGTACAAACTGGGAATTAATTATATTTTTTGTTTCTTGATGTAGGATTAACAATTTCGGAGATATTTAAATTTATATTTGGTATCCAAGTGTTTCGAAATTACCTTTAAAGTTTAAAATACATTTTTTTCTAAAGCAAGTGCTTTAAATGAGCAACAAAATTTGAGCATCTAGGTAAATGCTACATCTTAACGAAAAACTGTATTTGAGACAATTTTTGTAAATTACTGGCTAATTAGAGTAACAAAATGGCGACCTTTTTATATAAAAAAATATAAATACGCACATTTTTCCGCCATAACTTCTTTATTTCTGATGCTACAGGAACGAGTAAAAAATAATTTGAAAGCGCAATTAATTATCTTTAATTTCATTTCTTAGCGTGCGTGACATAGGTGTCACAATTTCTGAGTTATTTGACATTTAAACTGCATTTTTCGTCTTATAAACGTTCGGACGCCATTTGTAAACTTTCATATCTCCGAAACTATTAAATCTATGTAAATAAATAAACAAGCGAAATTCATTATCAGCTCATGAGCTTTATTTTTGGTCTCTACTCATTTTTCAATAAAACCAATATTTATTGGGATATTTAGAAGAGGAAAAAAAATTACGTTTTATCGAAAATACCTTTATAGTTTAATCTGTATTTTTTTTCTAAAGCAAGTGCTGTATACAAACTAAAAAATTTGAACATCTACGTCATGCTATATATTAATGAGAAACAGTGTTTGAAATTCCTTTTTTTTAATTACTGGCTAATTACAGTAACAAAATGGCGACGTTGTTATTAAAAAAATGTGTAGACGCACATTGCTTCGGTCATAACTTCTTTGTTTTTTATGCTACAGAAACAAATAAAAAAACAGTTCAAAGCTTAATTAATAACCTATTATTCTACCTATTAGCATCCTTGACGTAGGTGTCACAGTTTCTGAGATATTTAACTCTGACTCTAAATAATTATCTTATGAACACTTCGATGCCAAATGTAAACTTAAATATCTCCGAAATTATTAATCCTACATCAATAAACAAAAAATATAATTAATTCCTACTTTCTGTAATTGGTCTGTAACATTTTTTCGATAAAGTAATACTTTTCGAGATACTTAACGAAAGCCGTTTGGAAATACCTTTTTTAAGCTAAAATCGTAATTTTGAAGTCGTTATAACTTAAAAACTATCAATTTATGTGAAAAATTGCATAGAATATTTTCTTCTTAAAATTTGATTCTACTTCAGCTCCAGAAAATATATATATTTTTTAAGTGCCACCCCCTGAGAGGGGGTGGCATCCACCCCCTATAAATTAGCAACCCCCCGCACAATATAGAAACTTTTCTGTGAAGCATTTACTATTATACTGCCAAAAATAAACGAAATCCGTTCAATATGACATTATTCCGAAGTTTTGCATATTTTTTACCTCTAAGTACTGTACTAATAGGCCAGTCATATAAAACATCGTAGGTCGCAAAAAATTGCACTGTTCTGATTTTTTTGGATATTGTTAGGATAGATACCAGTAGTGTAAAACCAAGTTTACAGCTTCGAAAGACCTGTGGTGCTAACTGCGTGGTGCTCGAAAAACTTGGAAATTATCGGGCTTTTTTCATTTTCGGGCTGATAACTTCGAAAAGGTCGAAAAAGTCGCAGTGTACACTTTTAAAGTAGACAACATTTGCTACAATTTGAATGCAACTCTGTAGGTCCAATAGGTCCCGAGATACACCACTTCAAAAATTGGCATTTTTTTTTTGAAAAATTAAGGAAATCAGATTTTTCAAGAAATGGAGCTCCCAATGTAAATTGTTATTAATATTGCACAGTTACCTATAGAATGTTATAAAAATGACATTAAATTTATAAATTTCATTTATTTATTGTATCATAGCTACATATTTATGAGTCGTAGTTGTGAAATAACCTAGGCCTCATCTTTTGGGTAGGTACCTTCCACCTACGGCTTTTAAAAACAGAGGAATTTTTTTTTATAAACGAAAATGGTATATTGGTATTGAGTATAAAATGAACGGTATTTGTGCGTTATACTTTTTTAACATATCGGGTTTATACTCACTACCATTTACGTTAAATAAAACACATGTCCTGTATACAAAGCTAATAATTAAAGAACTAAAAGAAATGTTAAGTTTACAATCGTTGGGAGAGGTGAGGTGGAAGGGGCCATACGTTCGTGACTCTATGACCCGCTCTCGGCCATTTTCGCGAATTCCGCTTCTATCCTCCCCTCTATACTCCCCGGCCGCTACCCAATGTTACGAGCCCTATTACTTTTGTAATAGATCTATTACTATTAAACGCTCCCTATTACGCTATTATGCCGCAACGAATATCTATTAGCTGCTCCTGCTAGAGAGCAGTGCTGAAATGCTTCTGCTCTCTGCAAAGTTTGTCAGGGGAAGACCTGCCTGAATACTCCTCCCTTAGCCAAGGACGAGTCGGATAAAGAAGAGGACGTCGACGACCCTTTATCACTAGTATCTAGTAGTAGATCTAATCCGGCAACAGATGAGTCTCCGGAACCCCAAGAAGAGTCGTCTGACGAACCTGGGTGTTCCAAAAGAACACGACTGTCTCTCTAAGTGCGTACAAGTAAGTCTATTACATATAATACCCCTTAGTTGTAATTTATTATAAAATTGATTACGCGTTTCACAAATACTTATTTACATTGTGTTGCCTATTTATATCGCAGGAGTCAGCTGAGGTCCCGCAATCACGTCACGTTCAACATTTCACGTCCCAGGTCCCCCAAACTATCAAAATAATTATTATACAATTTTGATATAATTTTGATAAATTTATACCTTATTATTAATTATACTCAACTTTATTTCGCATGATATAAACCATTTTCCAAGTCCTGCAATTCGTCATGCTCCATTTCATGAAAAATCCGATTTCCTTAATTTTTCGTTCTTTCCAGATAACAAGGGAATGATTGGCCCTACAGGGTTTCGCTTGTGCTTAAATTAAAGCAAAATAACTGCTCTACAGCTTCATGTCCGACTTTCCTCGTGAGATGAGTGTTTTAGGCGATATTCAGCTCGGAAGAGGGATAAAACTACAATGTCGCACTTTTTGAAAAAAATGGCCAATTTTTGAAGTGGTGTATCTCGGAACCTATTGGATCTACGGAACTGTGGTTGCGCTCAAATTGTAGAAAATCTTGTTTCCTTTAAAAGTGTACGTAGGATGCACCTTTCAGAAGGTATAAGCCAAAAACTGAAAAAAGTCCGAAAATTTCAAGGTTTTTTTTGAGCACCACGCAGTTACCACAAGTCTTCCGAAACTGAAAACTTGGTTTTACACTATTGGTACATATCCTAACAACTTCCCAAAAAATCAGAACAGTGCAATTTTTTGCGACCTAACGCGATTTTTGTGTCTACGGTGACTGGCCTATTAGTCATATTCTTAATTAAAGCTTTCTCTTTTGCAAATCTGTTTTCATTCAGAGGGAAACTTAATACACAATGAGGCGAAAAATTGAAATAAACCTTTTTGTGTTGTGCAGAATGGTGTAAGTCAATAGGGATATATTTTAGAGTGCCGGTATCTTTTCTGCATACATCAAATTTCAAATTACTGTCACTACTCCTAATTAAATATTCACGTTTAGAAAAATGGTAGTTGTTCAACTTTTTTCAAAAGTCGTAACGTGCTGATGGTACTGTTTTGACACCATCTACAAGTACTGTATTATTGACATGAACTCCTGAAGCATCCTGTATAATGTGAGGATCAAAGTACGAGATGTTGCAATTATTATTCTTCAAAGACAGAGTGGTAGGAAACGTGACGTTGCAAAAAAAACAGATGTCTGGCTGAGAAACACGAGAAATTGGACCGGCGCGCTGCGCAGCGTAGGAACCATATACCTTAGGAGATCTTGACCATATAATAGAACGTCGGGAATATTTTGCTAATATGGTTTTAAACATCACTGTTAACATCCAGTACTGGATAATCAGCAATACGTGAAAGAGAGGAATATTTAAAAAATGATGCATCTTAGAACTACGTTTTAACACTTGGTTCAATTACTATTTTAATTTAAATGGGCAAAAATTAATATTGTTGCTGGAAAATTAAAATAAAAATCACGTTTCATCATATCAAAATAATCTGGTACTTATTTCTCTTTTTCATTTATTTATCGCCCTTGAAAATTGGAGCAATATTCAGCACGATAATTGAAGTATTCTCTGTAATAATTTGGCTTTGGAATAAAGTTTGCTATTTCTTTCCTCTTTCTAGTATTAGAAGTAATTAACCTCCATTTGAAATTAGTGACATATTAATGAGTTTCGTTTTTGAAACATCATTAAGTTATTAAAATAAAAACCATTTCGACTGTGTGAACACTTATCTCCTGCTCCGACAAAAAAACAAACTGATAAAAACCATAAGAAAATAATTATTACAACATCCGTTCTTAGAACAGCCTCTAAATATACAGGGGAGCTAATGAACCTGTGAACCTACCGATGATACGGAACGGGTGTTTTTTTACCGGCTCAATCTCGGCGGGGTAACAGGAGCGGACTAGGAACAAAAGTATGTTAATGAAAAGTTGATTTATATGAAAGCTTCAAGGGTCAGATAAAGTTTCCATTGATTCATAATAATTCTTCTATTTATGTTTTAATAATATTAAGATACATATATTTTCAAATAAACTACTCTACATGGCGAAAACCTTTTTACTACTCTTGCTACTAAGGCCTTTATGAGCAGATTACAAAATAGTCGCATATGTCTATTCAGAAAAATATTCAGATAGGAACATCCAACGAAATTATAGTTTATTTACGAAACAAAATTATTTTTAACTATTCACTCTCGATAATTTCATAACACACAGGTCTATAAATTGTTTTTTTCTCCATTTATATTGATTAGAGTATGTGAACCTTATGTTTTTTGGTACGCTGAGTCATAATCTGAAGTCCATTTAGCTAACAGGCGTCAATAATTTTTTTGTAGCTCCACTTGCCAACCCCAAAATTATAAAATGCAACAGGACATGTCGGCCAAAAATATGTATATAGCCAATAATCTTGGCCTTCATGTGAAGCAAAAGATACGCTAAACACCACTCTTACCACAAAATAACCCGTCATATTTTTCAATACCTTTCGGGAGGTGAAACAATGACATCTTTCTATAAAACAGAATCTCTCGAGCCCTTGCAAGGGGGTGAAAAAATTATTTCGTTTTATACAATAGGAGTTATTGACGAACAAAAACAATGTAAAGCCAACACAATAGTTTGTGCATCAACATGAAGGAAAAGATGTACTGTACACTAGACTTAAAATAAAACACAACCTCACTTTGTTGAACCCCCTTTAGAGTGTGGGAAAATAATTTTCTTCTATACAACAGAAGCCTGGTATGCAATATGGTATATCCACACCTTTTGCTCCACTTCGTCAGTATTATTATTAAATTTATTTGTGTACAATCATTATTTTGGATTGGCTTAAGCGATTTCTATGAAGTCTATCTGAAACAAGGTATAGTTTCATTAAGCTACTTTTGTGTAAAGCGAGCAAAAATTAGTGATAAATTCAAATTCCGTCGGTATTGTATCAAAATTGATAGTTATCAATTATTGAAGCAGTTGATACCAAGTTTAATGTCGTAACTTAGGAATTCAAAATGGTTACAATCATTTCAATACTTCCGCGATTTATTAAAAATTCAAAACTACGAATATTTTTCTTTTACTGTTTACACCTGAAAAGGATATATATATATATATATTTTTTAAATTGAACCGCCTTCAAAAGACGTCGCTACAAATTACAAAATAAAATGTCACTCTTGATTTTATAATTTTTAGCGATTTTCTTGAGAAAAGAAATGAACTTTTGTTTTTTCAAGAATTTCTTTAGAAATCTTGTTTTTTGGTCTACCATTAACGATTAATTTCTTTAGTTTGGTATTATGTGGAAACATTTTCTTTACAAATTTAACATTATTTTAGATGTTTTATACATCAATGCTAATTTGTGTTTCCCAGTAAAATCTGTTCCAAATCGGTGTAATTAAAACGGTTTAATGATATACTAGGAGCGTTGCGAACACAACTACATGAAAGTAAAATTGTATTTAACATTAGCAAATCTGATGAAAATTGGCACATCTATTATGAAAATAGAAAAAAATATAAGCAAGCTAAGATGAAAAACGCAAAGCTTATACCAACAAAATCATTAGTTAAAAAAATAAAAGTAAAACTATCTGGAAATTAGTAAACAATGAAAGAAAAATTAAACTCTGCTCAAGTACTGCAAGCTTGATTCCATCAGAAGATTTTAATTTTAGCTCTGTCTGTGATAGTGTATTAAGAACAATTGATGATCATAATATTGATCCATTAATTCTTCTAAATAAGACTCCTGAGTCCCTATTTTCTTTTTGCACGCAGCAGATTTTGGAATCAGATGTAAGAGAAGCAATACATCAGTTAAAAAATACATCCAGTTTAGATTATTACTGGCTGAAAAGTTATATGATAAAGGCTTCCGTCGATTCTCTATTAAACCATCAACAATACTCTTGATGAATGTGTTGATGAAGGCAAATGGTCTGATCTGCTTAAAATAATCAATATTTTACCTTTAGATAAGAAAGGAGATTGGAATTGTCCTGACAATTTTCGTCATATAGCAACCATTTCAATAATTAGCAAAATATTTGAAATAATTACACAGCCACACAAAAAAAATAAAGTGTCTTTACTGACTAGGTAGACTTTATGTTTTTCGGGTCGCTGAATCCGAATCCGGGGTCCATTTGATCCCATGTCATCAGGTTTAAGGTCATTTGAAGGTCAAATTGAGATATGACCGTGAAAAATTCCGTTAAAAATTTATGTTTATGTTTTTGAGGTTGCTGAATCCGAATTCGGGGTTTATTTGATCCCATGTCATCAGGTTTAAGGTCATTTGAAGGTGAAATTGAGATATGACCGTGAAAAATTCCGTAAAAAAATTATGTTTATGTTCTTGAGGTTGCTGAATCCGAATCCGGGGTTTATTTGATACCATCATTTCAGAATCAAGGTCAAATGAAGGTCAAACACATGAAATTCAATAATACAATCTTTTTAGACCCCGGATTCTGAAAAAGCAGAAAATTTTACGTCCAAATACATCCTGAACGGTTTATGGAACCGATTTCTTAGGTCATTTGTTGGTTAACAAGTGGTCAAATGCTTATTTTCCATTTCTTAGCTGATATATCGATTGTAAATCGAAAACTTGCGTCTATGACTAGTGACCTTTAAGTTTTTGTGGTCGCTTATTACGATCCCGGTATCCATTTGATACCATGATGTATAAACTGAGGTCAAACGCTATAATTCGAATGATATAATTTTTTGGACCCTGAAAGATCATCTGCAGGTCAAATACAGATTTCTTTTGAATTTTTCAACTGAATTGTGAAACCGTCAGCATTAGCGTTACCCGATGTACACCACGAGGAGGTTGCGTGAATGGATTTTGTACATCATAACGGGCTTACTCCGTTGCCCGCCGTCACCACGAGGAGGTGCCCTGGATGCAGACACAAGTGCTATGCTGGCATGGGTGTAAAGGTTGTTCCATGCAAAGAAAGTTCATGATAAGTTGCAGAGCGAGAAAATGAGTTCCATAATTACAGTGGCATGGTTTGGAGTTGTGAAGCTCAACAACTTTAATTATAAAGAACAGAATTTTTGCTATGAGAGACTAGGTAATAAAATTATGGGGTTACTCGGTTATATTATATATATTATATATTATTCCCATATACATTAATGATCTGCCTTACTCTGTCGGCCAGAGTTTATGTATACTCTTTTCAGATGACACCACCATAATTTCCAAAGATGATATTGACCTAAATGAGATAGTCTATTTTCTGCAAAAAGCTGGTTTTGCTGAAACAAACTAAAACTAAACGAATCGAAGACTCCAAGTATGCCTTTCATCTCAGATAAATGGGCGCAAAAGTCTGAATCTAAATTGCTTGGGATAAAACTTGACAGTAACTTAAATTGGTCACCTCAAGTGGGCTATCTCTGTTCTAAAATTTCATCTCAAATTTTCTGCATGCGTCAGTTAAAAGACGATCATTACGCTCTGACGATCTACGTATTGTGTATTTTGCGTTAATACGTAGTCATCTAACCTACGGTATTACCTTATGGTGACCTTTCAGTACAGTAGGAAAATTATTTATTTTGCAAAAAGCAGCTGTTCGTGCTATTGAAGGTGCTGCTTATGGTACTCCGTGCCAGATTCTTTTAAAAAAATATAGGATTATGCCTGTATTTATATTTTTGAAACGTTATTGCAAATTCACCGGCGGTTAGATACGTTTCCAAAACATTCTGACATGCACTCTTATAATACTAGGAACGCAGATAATTTAGTTCAACAATATTCTAGGATTTGCATCACTCGGTACAATAAATTAAATGTCGTATTATATAACAATTTTGTAAATTATTTTAAGGACACAAACATGAATTTGAATGCATTTTATAAATTAGTTAAAACATTCCTAATAGAGGAATGTTATTACAGTGTAAATGATTACCTAATTTTTACTAACTCTAGATAAGAGCACTTAGTAGGGACTGCTCTCATACATGTGACTTCAAATGTACTTTTATTGTATGTAAAGTGATCAATAAATAAAGTAAAGTAATAAAGTAAAACATGTTTCTCTCTTCTGTGAGAATTCCGCATCTGCCTGCTCATGTTCTAAATTACTTAATTTGAAGCCTTCCAATAGTTCGTATGCTTCTGTTTCAAGCGTACTTAGTTTACTGTGCATGCCAAAAAATTTTGAGGCCATTGGTGCTTGTACACACACTAAATCACAATTTTATTTTGTTATACCTTTTAATAATGGGATGGGGGTAAAAGTGGAGGTGGCTGATTCGAAAAAAATTTTTAAACCTTAGCTTTCTCCCGATTTTATAAACTCTTACTTGTTTGGTTTACCTATTTACCCCCTAATTATCCCCCAACCCTTCAAGATAATAAGATCAAAATATCATCTATTGACAGACCTCGGTATAATATATGTATACCAAATTTCAGGTCAGTATCATAAACCGTTCCAGAATAATCGTGCGCATGAAAATGTTACAGATGAACGACAGACAAACCGATACACAGATTTTTTTTATTCAAACTTAAAATCTTAATGTTTCAGGATATTTTAGCCAAACATTCTTTCTATTCTTTACGAAATCCTATAAAAAATATTCTTTACTGTAATTATGAGCAAACCTTCTTAAAGAAAAAAAAAATCTTTTATTTTCACATCCAGTGGAAGTAGAGTAACGCAAAATGAAATGAAAATTTTTCTTCTTCAAATAGGCTTAGAATGTCATGAAATGTCGAGATTTGAAGTTTGGGCAGAAAAAAATTTTCTGTCGGTCTGTTTAATTTTTTTTGCTCACGATTGCTCTGGAATCGTTTAAGATATTGACTTGAAATTCGATGCACATGTATTTTAACGAGATCTGCAACTAGATTATATTTTAATCTTATTCCGCTGAAGAGTTGGTAAACTGGGGTAAATGGGGGTAAATAGGTAAATCAAGCGAGAGTCCATTAGTATATATCAGAGAAGTTGCTTAAATTTTTTTTGGCATTAGCCACCCCCACATCACTATTAAAGGGGCTGAAAAAAAAATGTGATTTAGTGTGTGTTCAAGAACCAAAGGCCTCAAACTTATTTTTTACTTCATCCACCCCGTGGATGTGGAAGTAATAGAATGTTATATTTAGTTTGCTTTCACACTAATATTCAAGAAGTTTTGTAAAAGCTGTCAAATTATTTAAGAATTTTTACTTTTAATTACTTTAAAATACATTAATAGAATGGAATATTATATTTAATTTTTTTTAGAGCAAAACTTTTTTATTTAGCAACTAAATAAATAAAAGAAATTAAAAAATTCTATAATTATGTAAATATACCCTAAATATAAACAAATACGTCAAATGTACAGCAATTCTTTACATCTTCCCATCTTTTACATGTAATAGATCCTACACGCAAAATGCCAAGTCGATCCGTCAATAGTGTTTGAATGTTTGAGTAACAAACAAACAAACAAACAAACAAACAAACAAACAAACAAACAAACAAACAAACAAACAAACAAACAAACAAACAAACAAACAAACAAACAAACAAACAAACAAACAAACAAACAAACAAACAAACAAACAAACAAACAAACAAACAAACAAACAAACAAACAAACAAACAAACAAACAAACAAACAAACAAACAAACAAACAAACAAACAAACAAACAAACAAACAAACAAACAAACAAACAAACAAACAAACAAACAAACAAACAAACAAACAAACAAACAAACAAACAAACAAACAAACAAACAAACAAACAAACAAACAAACAAACAAACAAACAAACAAACAAACAAACAAACAAACAAACAAACAAACAAACAAACAAACAAACAAACAAACAAACAAACAAACAAACAAACAAACAAACAAACAAACAAACAAACAAACAAACAAACAAACAAACAAACAAACAAACAAACAAACAAACAAACAAACAAACAAACAAACAAACAAACAAACAAACAAACAAACAAACAAACAAACAAACAAACAAACAAACAAACAAACAAACAAACAAACAAACAAACAAACAAACAAACAAACAAACAAACAAACAAACAAACAAACGAACAAACTGACAGACAACGTTTCACTTCTATATATTGGTAAAGAATGATAGTAGCCGCTTTTTAAAAAATATTTATAATACCGGAACATATTTGTAATACTTCAACACGACATGGCAAGATATTGTTTATAATTTATTATTTGTGGCATATTCATGACTTCTTAGTTTGTTGGGTATTTTGCCACTGTAAAAATATTTAAAAATTTTGATGAAATAAACCTCTGCGCCAAAAGGATCAGACAGAGGGACTCCGCGAAAATTTTGGAAAAAGAAAGCAACTCAACTAAAAGAAAACTTAAGGAATCCGCTATTATTTTGTTAAATGAAGATAAATGTGTTTCTAATTATTCTATAGATTTCTGTACCAGCTGGTTGCCGATCCTCAGAGACGAAGTAATTAAAAATAAAATAAGTATAATTTAATGTCCTACAAGTCTGTTATTTTACAATAACCATCCCATTTTGAGATACATTAAATGAAAAATAACGCCCTAGGGCGTTATGAATATCTATAACGCCCTAGGGCATTATAAAATTATAATACAACGCAAAATAAGCAAATTATGATAGCGTTATTGACAAACAAAATGCGTTGCTATGCAACGGCGGCGTTTACAAACAATTTTGATTTTTACTCTCTTTTAAATCAAATCGTTCTGAACATAATAGATGTCAAATTAATAAATCGTAAATGTCAAAAAAAAATTCGGATTAAATAACAGACTTGCAGGACATTAAACGTTGAAGGCACCACGGGTGTTATAGGATAATGACGCCCTCGGTCGACGTACACTCCCTCGGGCCAGAGGCCCTTGGGATTGTACACTGCCGACCTCGATGCGTTATTATCCTTATAACACCCTTGGTACCTTAATAACTATAATGTCTCACGTGACTATGGAAATACATAAACAACAAACTGTCTGGTTTGACATTCTCAAAAGTGAAAGTTTTGATAACGGAAAAAGAACTATTTTCCGAAATGTCAACTGCTTTCGTTTTAATTATTTCAATTTATAATTTAACAATTTTGTTTCAGTTTATATTTTTAGGTGTGAGACATTTTGTAATAGAAGTATAAAAACCAACCTCTGCCTGATCCTTTTGGCGCAGAGGTTTATTTCATCAAAATTTTTAAATATTTTTACAGTGGCAAAATACCCAACAAACTAAGAAAAAAATGACATGGCAAGTTATAGTTCCGCCATCATTATGCATTAAATTTATGCAGTAGTTAATGTTTTTTTGTTGCAATCTGTACAATGTCCACCCTGTACTAAGCACAGCTATGCATTTCGAAATTTTAATTTTGTTTGTTAACATCTTTCAATTTCGAGACCCCATAGGAATGAGAGAAGCTTTATAATGCGAATTTTTTTTAGAGGTTTCATGGTTCCAACATACCGAAGAATGAACGGACGTTCATTTAAAACTAGTAAATGCCCGTTCTTTCGTCAGTATGTGTATCGATTTGACTAATACACCGTTCAACGGATCGAAATCAAATTTCAAATTTAAGATATTCAGGGAATCCTCCCTCAGGGTTTTTAAATTTTCTACCTACTCCCCTAAATTGGCTCCAACGATTTGCCCATCATCCATAATTTGAAATATCATGAATGATCCTTTAATATGCCATCATTCATTTTCTCAGAAAATTTCGGAAAGGGTAGTTTACCATTTACTACCATCTCAACTAAACATAATACGAGCTGTACAGCCAGAAAATGAGTGCAGTGGATTCGTCCCATTTATTCCCACTGCTATACCTACTTTTATTTTGACTTTGCCTCCTTCAGGATATACTCATTCTTTTACGAGCGAGTTTTTTGTCGGGCGGTCGAGACTGTGCTAAAATATAGTTGCATATTATCAAACAATGTAAGAATTAAAATATAATGCGCAAATGTTTCTGCATACTTTAAAATATGGGAACTAAATTATCAAACGCAATCAAATAATTAATCACAACCTGCCATTCGGTACGTATCGTTTTTGCATTATCAAATTACCAATATCCTACAACTATTTTTGCCAGTAACTGTCTCTTTTATGAAACGCCTGATTGAAGTTTAGAGTAGTTTAAGTCCAATTCTGTGTCGATCGTCGGCATAGTATTTCCTTTGAAAGCTCATTATTTCTTGCGTCCTTCGGGCTTGAACAGACACGCTGATTGCCCGAACCAGTTACGACTTCCGGTATTATAGGTGAACCTCAGATACTTGGGTAATAATCCAAAGATTTTAATGATGGTTCGCTGCTTGACCATTCTTTGCTGTGGAGCTCTCTACACACATTATTATAACGATGCCGTCGAGTTAAACCATTTATTTACAGAACTACATTTTTGTGCCATATTAAAATTACCACGAATTATTTTTCCTGAGAATATTTCATTTAGTTTGTACAAAAATACATTTTTCTATGCAAATGTCAGATTTTATAAGTAATACAAATTTTTGATTTTTAACCTTCCCACCTCCCCACCTATTCTAACCTAACCTTCCCACCTTTAAAAATGGGGAGGTTACTGCAATATGGAACGCGAACAAATTTTAACGAGTATAAAATGCAGTTGGGCGTGGCTGAATGCAAATACCTATTTCATTCATATTTTGCAAGAACACAGCACGATACACCTTTTCAATTTGATGACGATAATACAGAAAATTAAATGGAAATTTTTAAAATCACAGTGAGTAAATTAGATTTAATTAACTGAATGTTTTGCTCTCAATGTATTTTATACCCTTTGAAGGGTGCCACTAAGATTAAGTACACAGTCTATGTACATTTCATTTTCAATTGTGAAATGTATATTCGATGTCGGTAACACTTGACTGCAACTATCGTTCGTTCCGCAATAGTCGGCCATGGTATTGTACATATAAAATTTCTGTCAGAAGCCATAGTGTTTATTAGGTATTCGGCAACGCCCCACTGTAAATTGTATTCGTATTGGTAATAGGTAAACTTGTCGAATTACCATGATATAACCACACTTTCTGGTTGCTTCTCTAGTTACCCCTACAGCGATACAGCTTATATGTACAGGGTGTTTCAGCTAAAAGTCCCCGGGTCATCTCGTAAAATAATAAAGATACTTAAAATTTGTAAATCGCAGATAATTGACACCAAAAAAGGTTTTAAATAACTGCAGTTAGAATTGTTCCTTCGCAGTGCACAGAGATGACGCTGCAGTGAGAAATTATTTTTCGATGGCTGGAACCTTGAAACATGATTCATACGATTAATGAATAAATTGTGAATAATTTTGACTATGTAAAAAATTTTGTACATACCAGCCGTTTTGGAGCTACATGAATTTTTTTCTCCATTTTTTGTCTCTGTAAATTTTGAAAACTTCTGTAACTTTTCTGTTTATCATTTTAGAATACCAATTATTTAGAACTTTTATCTAATTATATTCCATAATTCTTATATTATTACATATTTTGAAAATTTTTATAATTTTCAGAATTTTTCAAATGCAACTAATTTTTAAAATTTGAAATTAGTAAAAATTTTCAAAATATGTAATAATATAAGAAGTATGGAATATAATAAGATAAAAGTTCTAAATAATTGGTGTTCTAAAATGATAAACAGAAAAGTTACAGAAGTTTTCAAAATTTGCAGAGACAGAAAAATGGAGAAAAAAATTCATGTAGCTCCAAAACGGCTGGTATTTACAAAATTTTTTACATAGTCAAAATTATTCACAATTTATTAATTAATATTTTGAATCATGTTTCAAGGCCATCGAAAAATAATTTCTCACCGCAGCGCCATCTCTGTGTACTGCGAAGGAACAATTCTAACTTCAGTTATTTAAGACCTTTTTTAGTGTCAATTATCCGCGATTTACAAATTTTAAGTATCTTTATTATTTTACGAGATAATGACCCAGGGACTTTTAGCTGAAACACCCTGTATATTACTATTATTATTATTTTTTTCTAATATCCTATTTTTCGAAGAGGCTTGGTGTTGGAAATACATCAGGAGTGGTGGCGGGTTAGAAAAAAGTGCAAAAATAATACTTTGGCATACATTCCAAGTGGTACCGATATACGAGCCCTTGGCTTGCACCTGTACACCCCAGCACCGGTTTCCTTCTGAAGCTTCAATGCATTTGTGTATCAATCCAGTCCTCTTGTACTCGAGGATGCCTCTTTTTGCATTCTCAGTCATCTCAACTAGGAAACACGACTTCATAAGGAATATTGAATCTACAGACGGGGAGATACTATTAAAAATACTGTAATAACATTTTAAAGTAAAATGGGCTCATATTTTTTTTAATTCATATTTCGAAAGTACACTTTGTAGTTAGTAAATGTGCAAAATATTAGATTTTTTTTCAACTCCTTCTTCAAAATAAATAATGAAAATGGAGCCAGCGAAAACACAGTTATGACGTCAAAACACTCCAGCAGCGCTCACTTGCTCTCATATAGTTTCATACGGCAATCACAACAGATGTGCTATAACCGCATAACTATTCATAAAGCCACTCGAGCGAGTGCTTTAACGTCATCCGCGAGGTCCGTTTCAAATATGTTACGAATTGGAAATGAAATATTACAGTTGGTATTAACGCTAGCGGACTAATTTTTTCACTATATACTTAAAGGAATAAATACTTACGGAAAATGCAAAAATAAATTGTATATAAAATTTGCTCGAAATTTGCTCGAACCTGAAGGATGCACTCCCATATTGTAGTTTAGATATCTCACACTTTTGAAATTTTATGCTTTTAATAAGAAATCTTTGGAACATTTTTGACTAAAGTCATAATAACTCATAGTTTATATAAAATGATCTGATGATCACCTCTGTGACGAAGTTACTAGGACACCCGACGGCAGCTATTATTTATTTCATAGTAGTCTTATTAAAAGTACTTTAATGATATTTTAAGGTAACACTGTTACATAATCTTAGGGCGAGTTGTACCAAACTACCCTAACCCGGTGTTAAGCTAACCCCGTATTAAAATTTAACACTGGTTTAACACTGGCGAGTTGTACCATCTGAATTAACCCTGGTGTTAACAAACACAGAAATAACTAAATATAAGCACAGAATAAAGAACTAGTAGAAGCGACACTCTCCGCACCACCTTTGATGTTTCTTGATCAATTTTTGGGACCTTCACCATTTTTTGTAGGTATTTCCGTCAGTTCATTTATTGTTTTAACCTAACATTCTGTGACCTAATAGGTGAGGTGCACTGCTCTGGAGGTAAAATTTATTTTTGACACTTTTGACATTGTTTCCATGGAAACAAGCGGTATTTTACGGTTAACTGTTAAAGTTTAAACTGTATAAAAAACATTTCTATTTTAAAACTAGTGAACAGTTTATATTGTGGGTCAAATATAATCAATAAATGATAATAATAGGCCTTCTTTTTGTGTTCTTATCAACAATGTGCTAGTAATTTACCTCCAGGGTGACGTCACGTGCACCTCACCTATATCCAACAATAGATGAGGTGCACAGTTTGACAGCTGACTGACCATGGAGGAATAATAACCTATTGCTGACACATCATTTTCAATGTAAATATTTGTCTGTGTGAACGTATTTACATTAATTAAACAATTTTAGTGTATAAAAACTTCTGACTTTAAATAAAAAGCGAATAATAAACCTTAATTTTGATATTACATGCTGTTATAACTAGTTATTCTGAAAATAAATGCAGTAATGCCTTCTTTTTGTGCAGTGGTAAATTGTGGTAGTAATGCTGCCAGGGATCAAGGAATTAGATTTTTCCGGTAAAATAACTGTCATTATTATATATTATTAATTAATTTAAGCAGTAAGACAATTGTAGAATTCCCTCCTATGTATGGCCCAAATAGAAAAGTTAATGAATTATCTCAAAGAAGACAATTGTGGATAAATGCCATCAAAAGAGAAGACTTTACAGAAACTAAAATTAAGTATGCTAGAGTGTGTCCAGACATTTTATTTCAGGTAACGTTATGTAATTGAATTCAGTTTAGACATATGTTAAAAAGATACGTACTTAATTTAGGAAAACCGGCATCATTAACTGATGATACAAATCCCGACTGGATTCCGTAAAAAATGTTGGATACACTTCTCCTTACAATCTCGGGGCTTGAAAAGATTTCAAAGAGAAAAAAGAAGAGCAGAGAGGGTACCAAATGACAGACAAAGATTTGAATAGCAAGAGTGGATTTTTTTTAAATTTTCTGTTTGTATGCTACATGAAGAATTTAATTTTTATTTCTGTTTTTAGGGCTTAAAGGGCTGTTTTTTTATAAGGTATAACGATATCTTTATGATTACAGATACTAGAATCAAGTAACAAGGAGGAAAGTCCTGATCAAGCTATGGACGCCGAGGAACCGCGAGAAGATAGTGTTGAAATTTTACAGTATGCTCTACAGAATGCCAATAAAGAAATTTATCGTTTACGAGAAGAAATAAGTAAATTTAAATTAAATGATCTTAATGTGGCTCCCATTTGAAAAACCGTTCGTACAGAAAATCTGTTTCCGATTTTTCGTAATTTATCCGATAAACCCTGTATGTATGGAATTACTGCTAAAGATCTAAATTCAGGTTGGAAATGTTGAGTGGTTACTCTACTTTCAATGTTTGCCAGCTGGCTATCAACAAAACTCTCGGGGTATTGATTATTCAATAGAACGGTTTTTATAAATTTTTTCTCGTTATTTAAACTTCCAAGGATTGTATTTATAGTGTTCCGTGTGAGTGCGGTAAGCATTATGTAGGTGAGTCATCTAGACCTTTCATCGTAAGGTTTGGTGAACACAGAGATTATGCTAGAAAGGGAGAATTTCAAAAATCAAAAATTTGTGAACACGCGGGATAACAATCATAGAATCCAGTGGGACTCCGCGAAAATTTTGGAAAAAGAAAGCAACTCAACTAAAAGAAAACTTAAGGAATCCGCTATTATTTTATTAAATGAGGATAAATGTGTTTCTATTTATTCTATAGATTTCTGTACCAGCTGGTTGCCGATCCTCAAAGACGAAGTAAGTAAAAATAAAATAAATATAATTTAATCTCTCACGTGACTATGGCAATACATAAACAACAAACTGTCTTGTTTGACACGTTTAAAGTTAAAGTTTTGATAACGGAAAAAGAACTATTTTCCGAAACGTCAACTGCCTTCGTTTTAATTTTTTGTATTTATCATTTAACATTTTGTTTCAGTTTATATATTTTTAGGTGTGAGACATTTTGTAATAGAAGTATCAAAACCAGCCTCTGTCTGATCCTTTTGGCGCAGAGGTTTATTTCATCAAAATTTTTAAATATTTTTACAGTGGCAAAATACCCAACAAACATAAGTAATCATGAATATTCCACAAATAATAAATTATAAACAATATATCTATTATACTATATTACTAAAGTTAAGAATATATCAATTTAATTAAGCAATATATTTTGCTGTTTAAAAATTCTCCACAAAATCTCTACTTCTCTAGAAAAAATATACAAATATATTTAAAAAATTTTGAAACTTGAGAAAAATGTATATATTGTTAAAGACTAAAGGTAACAATTGAATAGCATGGTTATTATGTAATTTCGGATACATTAATAAGTAAATACATAATTTGCTTTCGAGCCACCCAACAAATTTGTTCGCTTTTAGAGGAGGGAAGGCCAAAAATAGCTCATTTTTGCGAACGTACTTGCTGAATGGACCTTTTCCTTAAATTTACATAAACTTAACATCCCAAAACTGAACCAAGTCTACTATTACATGCATCACATATCCATAATCCATCAGGAACAGTATTTAAACCTACAGACTTTAAATTATACCATACAATATCACAGTCTTGTGATTCACAAGCAATCATCGGTGTCACGTGATCATCTTCTCTTTGACAAACGCAATATAATGTTGGTTTGCTTGGGCCGGGCTGGCTTAATACATCTTCACTTTGTATTACAGGTTTACTAGGACCCGGTTGATCACAAATATTTGCACTTTCTAGTTGTTGTGTACTTTGTTTGTGGAAGTTCTTCTTGACCTGCAATTATCTCTTCATACACATCGATGTCACTAAAATACTCCCAGGCATCTTCATCTTTATCTACAATTCCAGCGTAGGGCACATTTTGCAATTTTGTATAATATCTTCCAAGTGCTTAGGGTAATATAACTTTTTGAAAAAACTTCTTTGCCTCTTCACTTCTTTCTAACCAAAACAATGGATCAAATTGTATTTTAATATAATATGTAAAATCTTTTTTACTCCAGACAACTAAGTAACAGTTTTCCTGTTCAGTTAATGCTAACTGCATTTGCACTTGATAGACATACTCGTGTTCTTTTTTAAGTTGAAGTTATTTCCAACCATTTTCAAAAATGACTTTCTGTAAATTAAATCCCTAATGCCAGAACCCCTTGCACAATATGGACATTTGATTTCCAAAAGAGCGGTTCCACAACAATCGCAACAAATAATACCATCTGGCGATGCACCAAAATAAGGATGAGTTTCTTTCATCTTCGACGAAAAATCCTTGAAAGCTTGCTTTTCATGTAAACATCCATAGTCCAGGGCATTAATTTTGTAACGATGGATTGTAGGGTAACATATTTCTTTAATAAGTGAAATTGATGGATTCTCAATATTTGTTCTACAACATCTTTTAAATTTTGAAGCAGTTATCCAAAAGTTTTGTCACCAAGTGCAAAATTGTACCGGAAGCCTCCGTTAAATTTGATAACAAATCTTTCTTTTCTTCCTTGGATACAGAAGGAATATAAATTTTTTTTCATCGCGTATCCTAACTGGAGTTTCATCCAAACGTTTTCTTTTTGGACTTGATAAATCCATTTCATGAATAAGCTTTGGCTCCAATGGTCTGTTAGATGGCAGCATCCAATAAGCTTTAACACCTGTGCAGGTAACATCTTCTAATTTTCATCAATGGAAAAAAAACTGCTGCAACATGTGTACAAACTTCCCCAAGTCCAGCAATACAGTCACAGTGTGCACTAATAATGTTGCCTTCTTTTTCACAAATTATCCATGGCGACAATAATTTTTCGTGCAGAGGTTGGGAATGCATCACCTGTAATTAAAGACAATGTAAAAAACGAAACGAAACTACTCACCTTTCCTAAGACTAGAATATATGATGCAAATGGTTTTACACATATTTTTTTCACCCATCCACACACTGCCTGGTTGTAAGCTTCTAGACTTTTGTAAGCTTTCATTTCTTCCGTGGTAAAAGCACTTTTAGTGTGCACAAAATATATTACTATATCTGGATACAGTATTTTAGGAAAATCTGAAAGTTTTAAAGAACAGTCTTCTAAATTAATCACGTATGGATCTATTCCCAACAGAGATATTTCTGCTAAATATCTTTCTTGATGCACTTCATCGAGCTCTGCATAATAAGAACTCAGATCCATTTTCTATAATAAAAAAATACTTTATTTACTTTAGTAACACATGTAAAGAAGTACTTACTTTCTTAAAGTTATTAAAAGATCGATATATACTCAGTTATATAGAAATAAAAATAGATAAACACCAATACCACGTTGTAAACAATAGTAAACACACAAAGATTTTGAGGTTATTTTACCTCCGGGGATGGTTGATGACGTCGCGTGCACCACGCTCATTCAACTATATTTTTCAATAAATGAACTGATGGAAATACCTACAAGAAGATGGCGCCAATTGAATTTGGGTGGGAAGCTTGAGTGTCGCTTCTGGTAGTTCTCTTTTCTCTGGTATAAGTGCAAGTTGCTAGGGAACAAGGGTATTGACAGTCGAGTTACATAAAATATAAAAAACTTGTCAAGTTGTGTCAAACGTATTACAAATATTAATATCACACAGGTCGTAGGTTATACCTGCAATAAAAATCGACAATTTTGAGTTGAAAGAAAAAATAGGGGCTGATAAAATTATTATTAAGTAATTACAATGTACACTGTATTCTCAAGACAGAAATGTCAAAATTTCAAATGAATTTTTACTAACCCCGCTTTATACCTCCCTACGACTTAGTTTAAGTTTTACGGGGTTAAGTCCGCACGATAACCTTAAAATTCAAGGTTAGCGTACTGGTACAACGCAGGATTAGGACTAATTACATATAACTCGCCCTAACTTATATAAAGTTGGTTCGAACCTGAGAGACAACTTGTATATTGCGATTTAGATATCTTGTACGTCTTCATATTTTTGTGCGAATAATCAAAAACTTCAGTAACATTTTACTCTGAAATTATAAGAAACCATAGTATATACAAAAGATGAAAGTTAGATCGTTAGAAGCGTGTAAACGCTTCTAACGAGCGCCCTGTGTGACTAATATGATTCAATTTTAAAAGGACGTATTCTTCCACGTTGTTTTATGTATATTCTAAATTTTAAACAAAAATATTAAGTCCAACAGAGTTTATCGTATTTAATAGACATTCGCAGTCAGCAATACCAGACTGCAACTTTATTTATTTCATAAAGTCTTACTAAAGATACCATATACCATATTTTAGGGTAAAATTGATATATGATATAATTAACATAAAGTTAATTCTCACCTGAGAGACACCCTTTATATTGCGGTTTAGAAAGTTTGTGAGTTTTCATATTTTTGTGTGCTTAATTAACCCATTAATGCCCAGATTAACATACTTCCCTGGATTTTTCTAATATTCAGAAATATGCGTTATTGGCAGTGTTGGACAACAGAAAAAAATATCAAAAAAATTTAATTTTTCTTCATTTTTGAAATTTGGCATGGGTCGTTAACGACCCCTTGGGCTCTAGAAATTATTCAAACAGATAACTATGAAATATATTATTTATTATTTAAAAAATCTAAAAAACATGTTTCATTATTGTTTTGTGAAAAATTTCAAAACATTTATCAGGCAGAGATACATTGCACGCCTCACAAGCTTTAGTAGTTTTATTTTTGCACAAGTGACACATGCGCCTAGGCCTATCAGTTACAGTAAGATGCCGCCCTGAAGCAATGGTGGGATACAGAAGAGCCGCCCACTTTCTTCCAGACACGAAATATTTTTTTCCATGTTTTTTCAACAGACTGCACAATTTCACGTCGGAATTCAAGATTGTCTTTAGTAATGACGCATTGACGAGCCAGTAACCATGCATTTGTTGCACACACTTCGAAGAGCCGAAAGACAATTGGTATGTACCATTTTTTCCTCTAAATCCTATCCTATCATATATGTATCTATCGATATATTGGATTTGACTTTATTGAGGTCTTTTATAAGGGAAAGAATTTTACCCAATTTGTCATTTTGTGGCAAATTATTGTTGTCTGTCACATGAAAAACGCTACATATTTCCTCGAATCTATTTCTTCTCATGGATTCAGCCCATTATGTGCGTCCTCACTGTCTTCCCAGTACATTCTTCTCGGCAAGGGAACATATCCACTCAAGAGGAGAATACATACATCTCATATATTGACATCTTAACTTCAGGTTTGTTGTGGTCCCTGGTTGCGTAAATACATGTGGAGTCCACTAAATTTTGCACAGTTTCTTGTCTTAAAAATAATTCAAAATATTTAAGCGGATGACTTGTTGCACTCAGGGTGAGTGGCGGAAGTAAATGCAAGACTCTCTCCTGAGGTGCTTCCAGATCTCCTTTCTTCCACTTGGTCTTCTCATATTTACCAGTAGATGTAGGTACAGTTTTACATCTTTTCGCCAACAAAGCTAGTGGGATATTATATTCCTCATCTTCTTCAGGTTTTATTTGACCAACAGATTCAATGTCACCGTTATTCTCACGCTCTACTTAAACGTCATTTTCAGTATTTTGGATTGACGCTAGTTCATCTAGAATGTCATTATTGTCAAAATAAACTTCTGCCTCGGCAGGTAGCTGTTTGCCATTCAACATATCGGGATCATTACACTCTTCGTCACCTGAATCACAATCTGTAGCATTCCCAAAGTCATCCGGAGGCGTTATTACTTTTGCATCAGGTACAACGACATGTTCATCTAACATTTCTATTTCCTCCAATAATTCAGATGTAGTAAGAGGTCATTTCCTGCAAATTAAAAAAAATATCTTGAACAATGTAGTAGTAGTAAGCCCAAGGGGTCGTTAACTACCCAGCAATATTTAAGGTTATGTAGCAGCTTTATTTCTCATTATTAGGGCATATAAATTGTAGGGACGACCGAGTACATGCTATTTTTGAATAATATCTCATGGCAGTTTGAAAAACAGTAATACATTTGTACTTACCAGTAGCTAAACTGTGCCGTGTCACATATAAATAATTATTGAAATATTTTCCACCAAATCTCACAAGTAAACTCTGTCAATTTGTAAGTTTATCGTTATAATATAAAGTGAATAACTATACTAAGACGCTGGACACATACGTAATGTTAGTTTCACAATCAGTAAGGACAGTAGAAATTAAAATTATCTGTGGGTCGTTATCGACCCCTTGGGCATTAATGGGTTAAAACCGTAGTAACATTTTGCTCCAAAATTCAAATAAAAGCTGTTTCACATAGAAATGGGAGTTTGTAGTCTTCTGATGATCACCCTGTATGAGGGATATGGCCCAATTTTAAGTCTAACAGAAGTTATCGTGTTTACAAGAAACGCTTTACACACACGCGCGCGCAAGCACACATACAGACAGACATTTTTCGTTCGATATTTGAATTCAGTCTGTTATGAAACGGATTTCTGTACAAACATTTTGTTTCTACGATGATAGGTATAAAATAGATATAATAATGATAAAATTCGATACTCGTTTTATATTATTATAATAACAATTTTGATTCACGGTCCCACAAAAAAAAGTGGTCTGTCCGGCAAACCAGACCAGTGTATCCTAATGTATTTTGACCCGCTGAATCCGAATCCAAAGTTAGAATTTTCAGATTGGCTCGTTTTTCGTCCCTAACCCCAAAAAACACCCCTGAAACAAAACAAAAATGTGGTTATCTGGTGCATCAGACCAATGTATCCTTATGTATTTTGACCTGCTGAATCCGAAGTCAAAATTGTCAGATTGGCTCAGTTTTCGTCTTTAACCTCAAGAAACACTCCTATAGCCCCTTGCAATGTTACGGAGTTGCAGAGTTATGGGTTGCAGTGATATAAGGTTATGGCATTATAAACAATTTATTTTATGGTATAGTTAAACATTTTCAAACATTAACAATTTGATAAAAACATATTTGGGTGGAAAACTAACGCTCCCGATTACCTTATTGGTCCAAGGGCAGACCGTTGCAACTTGAGGTTCCAGGACCATGAAGGAGTGGTTTCTGAAAAATGTATGTGCGTATGTCTACATACATGTATGTATGTATGTGGACATGATGCCGCCGAATCTAGCTGACAGATTTTGATAAAATTTGGTCAGGGGCATAGCGAGCCAACTTTATTGTGGGGTTATTTTTCAAATTTGCCAACTTCATGACTTAAGAAGCCAACTCTGTAAATAATTAAATAATAATTTCTCAAAAATAAAACTGATGAGCGGGGGGGAGAAAATCTAAGAAGAAATGTTTTCAATAAAAAATTGCCAACTTGCGTCTCAAATTTCCAACTTTTAACAAGTTCCGCCGAAATAAAAGTTGATAAGCGGGGGGCAGAAAATCTAAAAAAAAAAATTTGCCAACTTACGTCTCGCATTTCCAATTTTTGCCAAGTCTGACAAAGTTGGCAAATTTGACGCCCCTGAATTAGGTACAAGAGTAATATTGGTACCGTAGATGAGCTAAAAAGGTTTTGGTGCAGATCTGATGATATTTAGTGGCCTTTTGGACGTGAACTTTTTTATTTTATTTTTTTTTTATACCATTCAAAAGTAGATTTCAACTATGTATCACATTCCACTCTATTCTATACATTTTCTGTCAAAAAAGAATTGTCTGAGTTCTGCGATGGACAAGTTAAATATAAATTCTAGTACTTGCAGAACGGAGGCCTGTCATTGAGGTGACATGGAAGCAGGCCTGTAACTAGGGGGGGAGGGGGGGCAGGACGGGCAGCGCCCGTCCTGGAATAAGTTTCGCCCGACCTACGGTGATCGTAATGGGGGCAATTTTAACTGTCTTTTTAATATTTTGAAAGAGATTGGGTAAAAATTTTCTAATTTTTTCGGATTAAAAAGTTTTGTTTGGATTAAAATTTTTTTGGATTTCTCCCCCCTCCCGCTTATTAAAACAAAAAAATTTTCGGACTTTTTTACGGGCCCGTCCTGAAAAATTGTTTGCCAGCCCTGAAAGCACTTTCTAGCTACAGGCCTGCATGGAAGGCGGTTAAAACACATTAAATAAATTAAAAAATTTTCACAAACATTTGATAGGAAAGTTAGCCACTTGCAGTAACTGCCAATTTTGATTTTTAGTAAATAAAAGCATTACCGAAATTATTTCAATGAGCAATATAATACACTATGTTTAGTTCCAAGAAGGTATTTCTTTGTTCGTGTAGCATAATAATATTGACATTGCTACTAGCCTTATCTATCATTAAATCAATTTAAATTATAAGTACGTAATTATGCGTGTATAAAAAGAACAATACAAATATGTAATATGAACTAAAATAGGTGAATTAAAACTCTCATTATATTAATTTTCATTACAATCAAAAAGACTCAAAAGGCAGGTAAATATTGTCTTAAGTTTAGATCAGGAATTTCAGAGCAGAGAATTGTATTAATCTGAAATAAATAGCAGAAAGCTGCAGATGGTTTAATAGCTTCAGTTTCAGATTATTTTCAGTAGTAAGTTATATTAAGGTCAAGCAAGAAGAAAAATAGAGCTTCTGTCGGCTACTATAAAGGTAATTTTTTGTTCTATTTTTGCAAATATCTCAATGAATATTAGATTTAGAGAAAAAATTGCGGATATCAAAAAGAAAGGCTATAAAGTGATGATGAGAATATTTTTTTTCTAAATTTTTGTAGTATTAATAGTTTCGGAGATATGGAAGTTTAAAGATGGCGTCCGAACGTTTATAAAAAAGTATTTAGTTCAAATATTAAATATCTCAGAAACTATGTCGAAAATGCTATAAATCAAAATTGATTAAAGGCTATTAATTAAACTTTCAAATAATTTATCGGTTCCTATAGCATGAAAAAGAAAGAAGTTATAATCGAAACATATTTTTTTAATGAAAATGTCGCCATTCTGCTACTCTAATTAGCCAGTAACTTCTACTTCTCAAATACTGTTTTTCGTTAATATACAGGGTGATCTACCATAACATGCGGAACATTTATCAGTAGGTTGTCCCCACCGAAAGGAGTTAAAAAATTAAAAATTAAAAAAATATTACCAAAAAAATTACCTTATTTTTTTGTAGAAATGCGCTGCCAATGACTTTAACCAATCTGACGTAACGCGGTACAACCATATAACTGTATCAAACTTGTGATCGACACTATTGACAGTAAAGCTGGAGAGGGTAGGAATGCATTTTTGGTTTTAATCTAGTCACACTACAAAAATAGCGAAATAAATCGTAAAGACCCTTCCAGTGAACTCTAAAAACAACAAGTTGATATAAGAGATATTTACTTAATCACGTCAGTAACACAAAAACACCAACATCTGTGGTGTTTGTACCTGCCTGTACCCTCCTGATTGTTTGACCGAAAGCAAAAATGCGGCCTTTGACTGCACCCGCCAGCTTCACTTTTTATGCCAATTAAGGAAATGTAAACATCTCCAATATGCTCATTCACAAGTAAGTTCATCGACCTATTACTGACCACAGACACGTAACAGTAGCGTATCTCAGTAAGTTTTAACCCTTTTTAATATACTAAATTACCACGGGGCACTCTAAATTTTTGCAGGGGCTTTCCCATATTGAAGACTAGTACACCATTTTATTTTCCGCGTATCATAGGAAATCACGCTGTATAGATAGCATTACCTATAGATGCTTAATTTTTTTGTACATTTAAAGCATTTGCTTTATAAACAATTATATCTGCCATTTTGGAGCCGTTATGTAAAATTATAAATATTGCAAAAATAAGTTAGCAATACCTTAATTTAGAGGTGGTTTTCACCTTTAGAGGTAAGAGTAGGTATCAGAGCCAAAAATGGGGGCTAAAGCAAAACCTCGCGACGTTTTATGTCAGCCAAGTGCTCACTAAACTCATCTCCATGTGATGAACTGGTTTTGCTCGTTTCAGTGAAAAGTTCTTTAATCGAGCTGACTTCAGAAAATGATAAATTCTGATCATCTAGCTACTTTTACTTCCACGTCCAGTGGAAGTATAGTAACGACAAAAAAAATTTTAAGAATTTTTATTGTTCAAATAGGCTTAGAATGTCATGAAACTTCGAGATTTTAAGTTTGAGAGAAAAAAAATTTCTGTCTGTCTGTCGGTCTGTATGTCGGTCTGTCTGTAACTTTTTTTGTGCGCACGTTTACTCTGGAACCGTTTAAGATATTGACTTGAAATTTGGTACACGTGTGTATTTTAACGAGATCTGGAACTAGATTATATTTTCATCTTGTTCCGTCGAAGGGTTGGGGGGTAAATTGGGGTAAATGGGGGTAAATAGGTAAATGAAGCAGGTAAGAGTCAATAAAATTGGTATTTAGTATATACAGGAGGAGCTAAGGTCTCAAAAAAATTTTTGGCATTAACCACCCCCATTACCACCCCCACCCCATTATTAAAGGGGGTGAGAAAAAATGTGATTTAGTGTGTGTACTGTGTACAAGAACCAAAAACCTCAAAATATTTTTTTACTTCATCCACTCCCACTACCCCCTATCACCACCCCCACCCCACTACCGATGTGGGGTATCGTTTTATGGGTTTTTGGGGTAGAGGATTTCAAATATTATATTATTAAAGTTCCATAAACAATTATTTCCACATACAAAATTTTTTCGTTGTAAGAGACTTGGATAGAAAATCTGGATGTGGAAGTAGTGATTCTTTGAGCAGCGGTTTTTGTATTTGTTTTCAGACAATTCTGGTTTCCAGCAATTTGTCTGCCAACTTAAGACTTATTTTTTGTGAAAAATTGGCAGTTATGTATTTTATTTGATTTTCAGCCACTTCGCGGTCGTTGATTTGCGTTTTGTGACTTCACATCAATCGCTTTACAGATACAGAGGCAGGGCGAACTTTAACCTTTAATATCTCTAATATCTCTGTTATTTTTTACTTAATCTTTGCAGCTACTTTTATTTACTTAAGTGGAGCCAACGTTGGCTCTTGGAGAGGGAATATAATAATAATTAGAAGTGTTTCATTCTAAGTGAGTTTAATAACTGATTCAACAAAGCGTGTTTAGTCATATTTATAACATACAGAACCTGAGTAAGCAAAATATAGAACAAAGGAATTGCAGTTCTGCAGTCTGCACAAGTTATGAGAAACAAAGGTGTAATATGATATCATGAAGATAAGCAATTAATAAGAGAAGTCGTTATCATATAATATGATATGCCTGTGAAGGTTTGTTACGACTAAGTCTTGGTAATAAGCGTATAATTTTATATAACAACTTCCCCCTTAATAAAAAAGTTGATGTTATGCAGCAACTTTTGAAAATTGTTAAAACGTTAAATGAATATAATGCAAAAATAAATTGAAACAATGTTGAATGAATACAAAGCAAAATAATAAAATAATGTAAAAGTTAAAATTGGTAAGCGATAATAAAACATTACATAACGTAATAAGGATAAAATACAATAGTCTAAATTAATAGACAAGGGTAAAACTCCACATATGAAAGTCTATGTTAACTCGATGTCCTCTTCTTCTTGAGGTTTAACACCGGGTCGCTTTCTTGGAGGGATCAGTCTAGGAAATTTGGTAAAAACTCTGCTTCGCTCTGAAGGAGGCGAAGGAGGGTTGTCCGTTTTGGGTTGGATTCGCAATGCTCCACATCTTCTTCTTCTGCATTTACAAGTTATGTAAAGTAGAACTAATAGAATGATGAGAGTGATTATGAAATATGTGAACCAAGATACGTGTTTGGTCACAAAAGGCTCGTTTATGAGGTCATCCAGGTCTTTGGAATATTGGTCTAATTTGGTTTTTGCAATATCTAGATCTTCTACGTCGAGACTGTTTAATTTGAGTGGTTTTAATTTTGGAATTTCGATTTTGTCGGGCATGTGATTACAGCATTCAAAAGGAATTTGGATAGGATGTGAATTGTCCTTAATTTCGGAAAAGTCTTTGGCACTGGCTTGTATTCTAGTAATGCCTGCATAGGCGTAACATCCTGGTTGTAGTTTGATGATGGAATTTTTATTGATTAACTCTGTTGTGGATTCTCTCTTTGGACAGTTGATGGTAATGTGAAGTGGTTCGGAATTAATTACTAGCCATGTGTTGTCTTCAAGTTCTTGGACGTTGTATCCCTGACTAATAATGAAGGAAGTTTGACAGTTCTCTGGAAGTTTTGGCAATGGTTTTAGTATTCTGGCTTCACATATGGCATTTTGGTCGATAGGATATGCAAACAGGTTAGAACATAGTTTGGTTCCAAAATAAAGTGGTTTGCATTCTTTCAAATTTTGTATAGGTATGTACATCAAAGAATCATCATCTCTCGCGATATATTTTTGTGAAATAGATAAAATGTGATGTAGACCAGTTCTGTTATCAAGTATCGGGATAGGGTATAGGTGATAGGTGTTATAATTTTGGGGTTCAACAAGTGGTATTGTTAAAACAAATACTAAGTTAGAATCCATTTGAAACGCTTGCAATTCAATAATGTCCAAATACTTAGCAACTGCCGATAATTTAATGGGGAGAGGCAAATTGTTCCTTCGTAAGCTCTGTGAAACTTCTTGAAGTGCTATCACTAAGTGATTAGGGGTTATGATTGACGTGTGAATGATTCCTAATCTGGCAAATGTTATTGAATTCAGAATGTCGTTCAAATTATCTTCGATATACAAATAGCTTGCCATTAATTGTTCGGAAATGTATAAAAATTTTAGTTTTATGTGAGCAGCCTCAATAGCTTGAGTCATTGTTTGAATTGTGTGTTCGATTTCTTCGAGATCTTTGTTAAAGGTTTCTTCGTCAATTTGTAATTTTTGTATAGTCGAGTTGAAGTTTTTAATGACAGAAGTTGTAACTGAAATTTGATTTTTGATTTTAGTTTTCCAATTGATGTGCGTCATTATTTAGTTTATTTATACAATTAGTATAGTACTGGCCATCTTCAGCATCTAGGTTACCAGTTATGGATTTGAATATTGTACCGATACCGTTAAGTATTCCTCGTTTATATCTTTTTGTATCTGAAAAGATTTCGTCAAATTTCATTTTTATAGAGTTGGATATTTGTGTTAAAAGGTTAAAGTCTGTTTTGATTTCACTCGTAAAAATAATTGACTTATGATCACCATTATTGAGAGTGTACAAGATTCTGTCTAAGATATTTTGATTTTTGTCAAAAGCTAGTTTGAGGGATGAAATGTTTTTATGCACTAGTAGAGTCCATTTGTCATTTGTCACCACGATGTCCGTGTCTTGGTGGTAGTATACACCAACGGTGTTATTGATTGGGGTAATTTTGTATTGACAGAGTGCTGATCCGAACAGCAGGAGAAACCTGAAAATAAATTTAATTTTCAGTATATGGTTTCATTCTATCAAAATTTACTTTGGTTTCTTGTTTCGTTTCGAGGTTTAATAAGGTAGCAGAATTTTGAAAAATTTCTTTTATTTTAAAAGGACCGTTAAATTTGTTTTGCAATTTGTTTTTGATTTGTGATTCTTTTACGTAAACTAAGTCACCTATTTTGTACTCAGATCGTTTTTGGGGAACATTTCTGTCGAAACGAACTTTTGCTTTCTCTTTTTGAGATTGTGTTCGACTACGGGCTATTTTATAGTAGTGGGATATTCTGTTGTTTAAATCTCTAACGTATTTGGTTATTAATTCTTTTTGGTTATATAAAGTTTCGGGTGGTCTGTTAGACGTATGCCCAAATACAAGTTCGTATGGGGTGAAACCGTGTGTTTTATTTACTGAATTGTTATAACATATTACTGCATATGGTAAAATTGTGAAAGGATGTTCGTTCGGATTTTCAGTTTTATGAATTCTTATCATTTCAGCTAGAGTAGCATGAAATCTTTCTATGGATCCGTTCGATTGGGGGTGTCCTACGCTTGAATAAGTTAATTTTATGTCGTAGAGGGTGCAGAGATCTTTGAGCAAGCGGTTGTCAAATTCGCCACCGGAATCGCAATGGATTCTTAACGGGGTACCGTAATGTTGAAAGTATAACAACAAGGTATTTACGACGGATTTTGCGGATTTGTCCGGGACTGCATAGGCTTGTGTGAATTTAGTTAACTCATCACGAATAGTTAACGCGTAATTTCGAGTTGGGAATTCAAACAGATCGATATTAATTCTTTCGAATGGTGTTCTTGGGGTTTCCGTGACTACTAGAGGGTTATTGAGGTTTTTCCGGCATACTTTAGTCTTTTGGCAAGTTTCGCAATTTTTTATAAAATTTTCAACGTCTTTAGTTAGACCTTGCCAAGTGTATTTTTCTCTGATTCTTCGAATCGTTTCATTTATTCCGCGGTGTAGATTATTTTTACCAAAATGATTTTGCTCCAGTATAATTGGAATTTCATCTTCGTCGGCGGTTCTGACGATATCTTGACAAATTACTACTTTTAAGTCTTTTTCCGCAAAAATGAATGATAGGATTTCAAGAATGTGGAGGTCTAAGTTATTTTCGACAAAGTATGTCTTAGAGAGATCTAAAACATCTTGGTTTTTAAATAGTACCAAAAATAGATGTTCAATTACAGATTCGATATCAAAAGGTAGAGGGATGATAAAATATCTCCTATGTCTGACTGTTTTGCTCGATACAATATTGATTTTATTGTTATGAAATTCGGGGTTTTCTTCGAATATGTCCTCGATAATTTTGTGATGTAGATCTTGTAAGTTATTTTGTTGGAAGAAGGTTATAATATCTTTATGTTCTCGGTATAAGAGTTGTTTGTTTGAGGCTTTGATTTTTGAATAATCTATTAAAGATGTTGTTTTATATAGGTTGGTGAAAGTTTCAAATTCTCGAGAAATTTGTTCGTTAGTGATTTCGTTATTATCGTGTGGGTTTTCGTCGTCGTCTGACTCTTCGTCATTCGCCGCTAGAACCTTTGAATAGAATTTGGAGCATTCGAAAAAATGATTAATTTTGATTCTGGAAAGTGCGTCCGCGTTCTTATTGATTTTGCCGGGTTTATAAATTATTTCGTAGTCGTACTCTTCTAATTTGAGTCGCCAACGGGCAAGTCTACTTCCTGGATCTTTTATAGAGAATAGTCAGGTGAGTGGTCTATGGTCGGTGACAAGCTTGAACTTTCTACCATACAGATATGGTCTAAAGTGCTTTACACTCCATACTATCGATAAAAGCTCGCGTTCAATCGTTGAATATTTAGTTTCTGCACTGCACAAGGTTCTAGAAGCATAGGCAATGGGTAAATCTTTGCCAATAGGCCCCTGGCTCAGCACGGAGCCGACGGCAAATGCGCTCGCGTCAGTGGTTAGAACGAAAGTTTCATCAAAATTAGGGTAAATTAATATCGGAGTTGTTGTTAATGTTTGTTTCAAATTTTGAAAAGAATTTACACAATCATTGTCGAAGAGAAATGGTATGTCTTTTTGTAGTAGTTTTGTTAGAGGCTTGGTTATCTTGGAGAAATTAGGGATAAAGCGCCTATAATATCCGGCTAAGCCTAGAAATGATTTAATTTCTTTTGGATTTTTCGGTTGAGGGAAATTTAAGATAGCGTCAACTTTCGAAGGGTTCGGTTTTACGCCGTCTTTTGTAATGAGATGTCCTAAATAAGCGACTTCCTTGCGGAGAAACTCGCATTTGTCTGGTTGAATTTTGAGGTTGGCTTTTTGAAGGCGTTTAAAGACTTCAGTTAGACGGGAAATGTGTTCGTGAATTGTAGGAGAGTAAATAATGATATCGTCCATGTAGACGAGACATCGTTCATTTTGAATACCTAACAGGATGTTATCCATAACTCTTTGAAAAGTTGATGGAGCGTTTTTGAGTCCAAATGGCATTCGCACGAATTCATAATGGTTCTCAACTGTGAAAGCAGTCTTTTGAATATCTGCGGGATTAATTTCGATTTGGTGGAAACCAGAAGCCAAGTCTAAGGTTGTGAAATATTGGCATTTGCCAAGTTGGTCTAAAAGATCGGAAATGTTGGGCAGAGGATATTTGTCACCAATTGTAACCTCGTTGAGTTTGCGGTAGTCGACTACAACGCGCCATTTCTGTTTACCAGAAGCGTCCAGTTTTTTTGGAACTACCCAGACAGGAGAGGACCAAGGTGAGATCGAGGGTTGAATAATACCTTGACTTAACATTTTCGATACTTGGGACTTAACTTCTTCTTTATGGACCTGAGGATATCGATACGATTTAGTGAATATCGGTCGGGAATTTTCGGTGTCAATAGGGTGTTTGATTTCATTAGTAAAGGTCAAATTGTCTCCTTCTAAATAGAATATATCTTGAAAGTCTAAACAAAGCTGCGTTATTATTTCGGCCTCTTCTTCGTTTAGATGATCCAAGCGCAATTCGTTCCTGATTTCGAAGGATCTGTCCGTCATTAGTTGTTGGTCAGAGTTTTGCGCGTTTAAGTTAAAAATTGACTTGAATTTTTGTACTGGCTCTAGGTTAAGATTTGAAAAGTTTATGGTTTTTGGAATAGCGTTTGCGTTTATTATTGAAGTTAAAAATTCTCCATTGTGATCGATTTTGACAATTGCATTTGGTAAGCGTACTTTCTTGTTTTCCTGGGCTAACAGTATAGCCTCGGTATTTCGCAGGTTACATTTTAGTTTACAAATTTTTTCCATGCGAGGTTCAATAGAAATTAAATTTTTGATGTTGCTTAAGTTTGAATTTTTTGTATCAGAATTAATAGTTGGTTGTAAAGGTAAATTTACTGTAGTTTCTTCCGTAACTTTAAATAGTGGTACGGTTTTGAAATTTGTGACTAGTTGTTTATTTTTAAAGTCTACTTTGCATTCGTAATGTTCTAGGAAGTCTGCGCCTAATAATCCATCGAAATCTATATCTAGATTATAGATATAAACTTTGTGTGACTCATTTGAAAAGGGGATAACAGATTCGTTGATATAAATTTTTTGATCAGTGATACCCTGTATGATTACATTTTCAGGGGATCTACGTCTGTAATTTTCAGCTGTTTTAGGTTTAAAAATTGATATACCTGCGCCTGTGTCAATTAGAATTTTAAATTTACCAGTTGCATCCTTCATATAGTAGAGGTTCTTTGAATTTACAGTTAATGGGGTATGGGAAAGCGTATTTACATGAACGTCTGTTCTGGGAAATTCAGCATTGGGTCGAAACTGTCGTTGAGGTTCATAGTTTGTACTTGAGTTTCTAGTTCCGTAATTGATTCGAATTGGTCTGTTTGTTGTGTCGGAGTATCCGTGGGGTACTCCGGATCTAAGCGAAAATCCTGAGGATTAGCAGTATAATCCTCGTATTGCTCGTTCTGAGAATTAGCGGTATAATTCTCCTGGATATTTTGATTGGTTTCAAAATTATAATTTTCATACGATTCATTTTGACTTTATCAATTTTGATAATTGTCGAAAGAGTAGTCGTCGTATTGGTTATAATCACATTGGTTTTCGTAAGGTTCATAATTTAGGTGATGAGCCTTTTGTTGATTGAAACGGTTGAAATTCGGGTTAGGCTGAATAGCGGATGGTCGTTGTTATGTGAAGTCAGGGTTCGGCCTTATGGCTGAGGGCTTGTTTTGCTGTGGTTGATTTGGTTGGCCGTTTTGAGGGAATGTCCTCTGGATAAATTGATTGTTTTGTGAAAAGTTTTGGAAACTTGAATTTCCTGGGTAATTTGGTCGTTGGAAATTTTGCGAAGTTGACGGCATTGTTTGCGATTGTTGCCTTGTGCGGCATTCGCTTATGACATGTCCATTGCGTTTGCAAAATGAACAGAATTTTTGTTGGAAATTTGAAATGGGTCGTTTTTGTTGTAAAGTGGGATTTTTGACCGGACTATTTTTCGGAAATTTCTGTTGTTCGAAATAAGAGAGTTGTAGCTCTCTACGAATTCTGCTTACGGCTTTCAGTATGCTAGGAGGATTGCTAGCACGTATGATGCGGCCTAAATTCGGTTCTAAGCCTGTAATAAATTGTTTAAGGTCATCGTTTCGATGAGATCTGATTGTGCAGCTCTTTGCGTTGTGGTTAAATTTTGCTTTTGCACTGCGGCGTGCATTTTAGCATTGTGCGTTTGTAAACGCGATATAAATGTTAGAGCTGATTCACCTGGCAATTGGTAAATGCGCTGCAGGTCCTGAATCAGGGCCGTTAGATCTCTGGAATCCCCAAAGTGGGTTTCCAATAGTGCTTTGATTTCTGGCCAGGTGCCAGGGTTACGAGAATTTATTAATTCGGCAGCTTTGCCTTTCAATTTATTTTTTATGTGGACGGCCAAAAGAATTTTTTGATCTCCAATTGCCATGCTTTGGGCGCAATGACAGGAGTTGAGGAATGTTTGTAAATTAATGGCATTGCCATCGAATTCGGGTATCAACGAAAATATCTCAGAGAGCTTGTAAGGCTCAATTTGCTCTGGTTGTGGTTGTTGTTGTTGTAGTTGTTGTTGTTGTTGTTGTTGTTGTTGTTGTTGTTGTTGTTGTTCGGTTGGTGCCGGTGGCACTGGTTGAACTGGCTCTGGTTGAGCTCTATCTGGCATTTTGCTTTTTGTATTTAGAAATTACTTGGACAAAAATTGGTTGCGTATCAGCGGTATGATACGATAAATTAAATTAGCTTGTTACGTTGCGTGCGTAAATGGATTGTATATTAGCTGTATAATACACAATGTTTCGTATTAGCAGTATAATACGAAAGTAAATAACTTAAGATTAATAAAAAATTGTTGCGTTGTAGCTTCTACAGGATTTCTTTGATAATATAACTGGCTTGTTTGCCGAGTGTATTAGCGGTATAATACACGTAAATAATTGTGATAAATAATAATTGTAATATGAAATAAAATAACGAGATGATTCTTAAAATGACTTACGTTAGTTTCGTTTCCATGGGTAGGTTCTTCGTCCGTCAAGGGATTGGGATCCGCCACCACCAGTGAGGAAGGTCTCCTTGTTCTCTTAGATGTACACGCACAAGTTAGGCACCTTCTGCAGATGTTCTCCTTGTTCTCTTACGCTTCACTACCAGTTAGGTTTCTTGTTCTGATGATGTTTACGGATCCTACCGGCTGCGCCAATGTTAGATCACGGTTCACATGAATGACTTTTTAAAAACTTTTATTTACTTAAGTGGAGCCAACGTTGGCTCTTGGAGAAGGAATATAATAATAATTAGAAGTGTTTCATTCTAAGTGAGTTTAATAACTGATTCAACAAAGCGTGTTTAGTCATATTTATAACATACAGAACCTGAGTAAGCAAAATATAGAACAAAGGAATTGCAGTTCTGCAGTCTGCACAAGTTATGAGAAACAAAGGTGTAATATGATATCTTGAAGATAAGCAATTAATAAGAGAAGTCGTTATCATGTAATATGATATGCCTGTGAAGGTTTGTTACGACTAAGTCTTGGTAATAAGCGTATAATTTTATATAACATATATACAAATTTATCGAAAATTCGATTGGGCTAAATGACTCCAAATTTCATGCATATATTAAAGGTGGTAACACACTGAATGGGGTTCTGCGAAACCCTAAGAAGAAGAATAATCTCGAACTTCAACTAGAAAAGCAAATCATAAATAGAGAAATGCAAATACAACATATTTTGACAGTTTTAAAACTCGCTCAGTAAAGGACCATTTAGACAAGAGCTTTTTGCGTTCCGGAATGATAACGCAAAATTGACTTGCATAAAAAGTTGAATTATCAAGTGTTTTGTGTATCGCATCACCGGAGCACATAACGTTAGCTTTTATAATAGACCGAGAATGGAAAGGAAACGAAATGAGATATTGAGAAATGTTTGTGCAAGAAAAATACAAAAAGAAAAAATCGCAAATCTGGTCACTTAGCCACTTCGATTAGTTTATAGCGTGGACTTTTATGGCACATTCATAACAATCAGTTACGTCTTAGTAGCGTATGTGAGTAAACATTTTAATATCATTTGCGTGGCATTTATACTTATAATAGTTGTTTTAAGTGAGCGATTGCGGATTAATCATTTTTATCTGTTTCCAGATTTTTAATCGAATTTATTTGATTGGCTATAAAGAAACTAGAGCATGCGCCTCATTTCAAATTCTTCACGATACACCTCCTAAAGAGATCTTTATGCACGCTGCCATGATATAACTCCACTAGTGGACAGCATCCAACGAACCCAAAAATTCTACACTTTCAAATTGAATGATAGTCCATTAACAAACAACATTACTCAGATCAGAGAGCATAATGTCACATTTCGAATAAAATACACCTTGCCATGTGCTGCCCATTTTCACGCAACCCCTGTAGCCACACTCATTTCCCTTCGCTCAACCTCCATCAACGATTATTTCACCAATCAAACGTCAATATTAGTGGTAATCCAACATAGATTGGCTTTTGACAGTACCAACATGAAAAAATTTATCGCTCTAATTTTTTGTGTTGCTGTAGCGGCAAATATTGTGATTATTTTTTGACGTTTTGTTTCGTGAAATGTTTTCGGCAAATAGGGCAAGTCGAGCTTTTAAATTTTATCTATAAATAAATATCTTCTCTAGCTTATTACTAATTGTTAACGTAAATTGTGTATTGTATGATATACGTAGTAATATAATACAATACTAAAAACACCATATAAGTTGACACGACACGTCCAATTTCAAAGCGAAGGCTGAACCTTTATAGGTTCGGGACACAAGTTATACACAACTTTCAACGGCTTATATAATACCTAACGTAATTACAAAACAATTTTCACAACTAAAATTAAATACAAGTGCCTGCGAAGCAAACAAATCAATTATTTCATGTTAAATACACAAGTGAGGTGAGGTACGGTACCGGTTTCAGTGAGTGGACCTCGATCGGCGAACTTAAGTACGCCGGGCCGAGTCCATCACTTGGACTGGTGACCGTATCTCATCTCGCCGTCCTGGTTAAGTGGTAGAGTAGCATTAGCTAAACTTCGCCAGGACGTTAATATAAATAAAGGCATTAAAAAAAAAACTTTAATATAATAATTCTTGAACAATTCACTCTTTACACTAGTTGAGTTAAGCTAGCGTTACTAGATGGCGGTACCATTTCATGTCGGCAACCTTAGAACATACAAGCGAGTGCTTGGTAAAATGCAATATTGTCTGGCTTTACTCGTAGTGTGATTGGTCGAAGCGTGCTAGAGGACTCTTTGTTGGGAATACCAGTCTATAAGTTACAATATCTATGGTTTAACGTATCTTAATTGTCACTGCCATTACATCATTTATACCTACTATGTTTTTTATTAGATGAGTCGTTTTGGAAATGCATTTTTATGTGACGTAAATGATGAAATTGAAAATAAAGGTCAATAAACTCTAAAAAGTAACAAGAAAACGTCTGAAGGCAATTAATTACAAAACATAATATTGAAGATATACTTAATGAATTATTTATTCGTGAAATATTCTCCCCAAATACCACTCGTGCTTTTAAATTTTATCTAAAAATTTGTGCTCAAGCTAAGTTGGAAAAAGGTAATATAACTCATGCAAATTGGCAGTTTATTATCAAAGATTAAATCCCTCCTGCTAAAGAGGTTGGGATTTAATCAGATAATAAACTGCCAATTTGCACTATTTATATTACCAGGCAAGAACGCTTCCGAAAAAATTTTCGATAAAATTTTAATATTACATACGACAAACGGTCAGAAGGAGGTTTGCTGATTTTACCATACTATTTAATTTTTAGAGGGTGGTAGAGCATCATTTTGTGACAAACTGCATCATAGAGGAAGGGGGCATCAAGAAGTGCTCAAAATTACGTGACATTTATCATGTGAATGCCCCTAAAGCACATAATTAAACGATTACAATGTTAATTTAGCAGGACATTTGGTATTTCCAAATATATTATTGTTTTTATACACTTAGATTCTTGCGGTCAATGACAAAAAGTCAATTAGCTGATTAGAAATTTGATTCTCTTAACTCATTCACTGCAACCAAGGAAATTAAGGAATTGTTTAAATGATTCTTTTTACCACAATTATGTAAATAATTACGTTTATACAAATTATCCACAAATATAATGTTTCATTAGTCTCATTAGTTATAGTTAGTTCATGGCTATTCTTCCTATTTTTTTCGTTGAAAAATAGAATGCAACGTCCAGATATTCAAACGGTATTCCTCTTACTAGTAAAAGTACTACTCTACTTTCAAAAATAAGTTTCCCAAATTAATATAAAAAAATATGAACATGTTGAAATTTTAGCAATTAGAACAAATATACTTCTTTGAAAGTATATTTTGTACAAGTAATGTTATAATCAAATGGGGTCATTTAGTCAAATTTCATATTTCACTATTTAGTACATTTATGAGAAATAATCGTCGGATAATAGTTGTTATAACACTGAAAATTCGAAGTCCATCCAATAAGTAATTTCAGAAATATGCTCCTTTAAAAATGAACTGACGCACTGTCAATAAATCCGAAAGTCTGTCTCGAAGGTGCATTTACTTTGTTAGAACCCAGCTATTTAAGATTTGTCTAATCTGCTAGAGATGTACTTGTTTATGAGTATTTTAACACAAATGACCAGTATGCAATATATAAGTGCCGAAAAGAGGGGAACGAAAATCCAACTAGGATTGAATGACGTCACGCAGCGTCGATGTTCTTGATTCATTTTAAAGCCTATAGAGATCCTAGAATATTCTGGTTTTTGCATTTCGCTCTAAAATTAAGATATCTTTTGGAAAACGTAATAAAAATATATGCTTAATGAGCTCATTCTTTACAGGATTTTCCACATTTATTACTCACCATAAGTTTGAATTAATCTCAAAAATCTAATGACATTATACTTAGGATATTTCTGAGACAAGAATAAAGGAATGTTGACATTATATAATGGCGCTTAAAGTAAGAAAAAGAAAAACAGAGAAGAGAGAAGGGAGAGAGAAAGAGAGGGATGGGGAAGAGGAGCAAAAGACAAAGGAGAAGGGAAAGGAGAAGTAGCTACGCAGTGCAGCGTATTATGCGTAACAAGCTCTCAGGTGCTGCATGCAACTCCTTTATTTTCAGTACATACATGTTATTGTGAAAGAACCCTACACACGACGTCTGAAGAACGCGACACTAACTTATTTATTAAAGGGCGCCAGTTGCGTTCTCCCTTGTTCGTATGTGGTTTCCCACTCCCAGGCGGGTTCTACATATATTTGATAGACGAGAAAGGTATAAGTTGCACTTACCGTAGATTGCTAACGCGTTCTCCTCAAAATTGGTTTCTCTCTTGACTCAGTTTATCTTCTTTATCTAACAATTTAATGGATCTTGTGGCTTAGAGATCTCTGATTTCCCTTCATAAAAAATCCCTCTCGAGCCTCTGTGATGTGACCGGTGATTGAGTCACAAACTTACGGGTGTCTGTCAAAAGACCGACAGTTGCAAAATTCTTCCACATATATTGCAACCGCCAACTCTCTTGTAATAAACCAAAAAAAAGTTTATTATTTCATTATCTCATCCGTTCCTGTTATTTACGTCATGATGCCCAAAAATTACATGCCTGGTTATGATATGGATATACAGGCCATCTCAATCGGGAAATTGACTTCGCTATATCGTACTTACTTATTTGTTCCAGTTACTCCCCAAACGCCTGATTTTTTTTAAAAATTGAGTAAGGATACAAAAATAAATAATCACCTTTTACCAAAAATTAAGGAAAATTACCATCGATCGATATACTTAACTATCAATTTTTATCAGTAAAATGTTTTTCATAAGTTCATAAACACTCTGTGTTTTCAAGTCAACTAATTTTGTGAAAGAAGAAACTGCTACATTTAATGTATGAGTGCATTACATGTGTCTGCTCAAATTCAGATTGAAATGTCACGAAGAAATAGTATATTATTCAACGAGCGTGTAATGATAGCTATTATTCAAGAGGATGACGTTTACGGCACGAGCCGAAGGCGAGTGTCGTAATTCACCCGAGCGAGTAATAGCTATTACACGCAAGTAGAATACTATACTTTTTCTACGACTATTCAACAGGAAGTTGCACTTTAAGGTAAATTTGCCGACAAATGGCGAGATTTTTAGAGAAAATGCGAAGACGCACATTATATCGGTCATAACTTCTTTATTCTTTAAGCAGAAGAAAAAATTTAAAAAAGGACTTTTAACTTAATCGAAAACTGTTATATAATGAATATGATCTCTTGTGATTGGTTCAAGTCTGTTGAATAATGGATATGAACTCTTGTGATTGGTTCTAACCTATTGAGTAATGAATTATTACCCGCGTCCGTTAGTAATAAGACCTATTACATGTTCAAAAACGTATCTATACTAAACCAATTATTCAATAGTCGTAGAAAAAATATTTTATCGACTAAATATGCCTTATTCCTATAAGTTCTTCGTTTACTCAAAATATTGCATTCTCCTCTTCCTGTATGCTTAAAATAACAATCATTATTTTGGAGTTTTCATTGCATTAATGGATAAGAGGGTCATTTTAAGTCCCTTTGTACACATTTACAGGTATACCCAGTCCATGACCATTTATATATACGGAAAAGTAAGCTACAGGTTGCGAACAATGAACGGATCGTAGGCCTTTTAGTCACCGACAAGAATCAAAAATGCATCCCATAGACGTATCATTTTTATAAAAGGAATGGTAATAAGAAATACTGTTTATGAAGCAAATATTTTATTTCTGTATCTTGAAAAAATACTATATAATTATTATATAATAATAAAAGAAAAGATATCTTTAGATAAACATTCAGAATCTGTCAGCATTTTTCAAGTAGTAATCTTTCTCTTTTATATTTATTTCTGGGCAATATCTTTATATTTGATTCAGTAAATTAAGACAAAATTAAGAATTTTAAAGAACCCTGACTCTAAAGATGGTAAATATTTAAAATAGAAAAAATAATTATCTTTTCAAACAATTATAATTCTGTATCAAAACATTATAGACAAGATATTTTGTGTAGCTGATCGTAATCGTGTTCTCAATTTAAAAATTAATATATTTTATCTTATATTTCCTGTCGGTCTTTTACATCAATTTTTTTTATTATTATTTTGTAATAGTAATTTTGTTCCGAATAGATTATATACAATCCTAAAAATTTCTAAAGAGAATGAAAAAATTGATCCATTTTTAAGTGGTTGAATCAGTTGAAAGTAGAAGAAAATATTTTATTTATTAAAACATGCATTATATACTCTTTTTAATTGTTCTTTTTAATAACACAGGACCACAAAATATTTTTGTGAGGTGTGCCGGACCAAACCCAGTGTATCATATGTTTTTGGGGCCACGGAAACCGAATTTAAAACTTATTTTGCCACATCACATCAGAATTTTTTTAAAAATTAAGAACAATTTTTTTTAACCGGCATATTACGAGAATATTTGAAAAGGCGATAATCAATTAATTCAAAAACAAGGTATTATTTTTGTAGTAACATTCACATGGTGTCCAATATAAATAGTTTCCTTCACTATGGAGAAATTAAATAAATAAAAGAAGCTACTGAAAAGGTGGAAATAATATTTAAAAAAAGCTACCTAGTAGTGAAAAGTAGCAAGGAACTGTACCTTATTACCTAATATCGATTTGAAATCGATACCAAAATATCTAATTTCAAAACTGGCTGAGGTTTTCATCTGCAGATTTAAGGTCCCCCTTGATTGATTTGATTGATTTATCAGCGTGCGGTAGGCACTGCTGCCACTCCCAGGTTATACAGCTGGGCCTGCTACGTCCACACTGGGTTGGACTAAGGCCATGCTTGTTGCCAGCAGCGAGAGCCACATGGCGCATGGTAAAGGAATGTGGGATGGGAGGTGTAGATATCTGTGAGATGCGTTACCGCATTGTATCGTGAGGGAGCGTTTAAGCTCCCTTTTTTGTGTTTTTGGTTCTGAACTTCTGCCTCTTCTGAGTCTTCCTGTGAAATATGTATTGTGTAGTGATTTGGAGTGTTTATGTTCCTCTTTTTGTATTTCTGCTTCTACAAGTCTTCTTCTTCTTCTGATTCCTCCGTCCCTGATTTTGGTAGAGCATATATCGCTACGATTTCTTTGTGATTCATTTTTCCCCTCGATTTTCTTTCCCAGTTACCTCTATTACTTATTAACTCGAACACGCACCCTGGCGTAATGGAGCAAAATAGGTTTCAGATTCGGTTCCAGCAAAAATATTTTTGGAAGATACGCCGGACCAGACCTAGTGTAGGATGTGTTTTTGACACCGAAACTTATTTTGCTCAATCACGTCAGAATTTTATTAAAATCACGGGGAACCTTAAATCTGTAGATGTAGATTAAAGATTCATTCAATCAGTAAAATGCAACAGTTCAAGTAATACCATTTATTGATGAGAATCAAAAATAAATACAATAATCTTTATGTATCCCATCTAAGAGAATATATATATTTCAATAAATCGCCTCCCCAAGCAGGGCAAGGACGAGTGAAAACTACCATTTAATGGAGAGTGTGCAATAGCAATCGATTAGGTAAAAAGATTCACACAACTTAATCAGAAGCTTATGCAGGCACTTTTGTTTTAGGACTGACTGAATATAATATAAAAATATTTTACTTTTTTTTAATTTTGGGACACTAGTGGTTAGCTTTAAGATTCCTTTTGATGATTATATCATTCACAAGAACGAAGTTCAACGAAATATAAGTTTATTTTGCTCTCCTGCCTCCTTTTTGGCGACGTACTGGCCACATGTAGGTTCAATATAGGGTATATTACATGACCTCGCTTTCAAGCGACCTTTTTACAAATAGCTTTTTTTGTCTTACTTATGCACAAAGCGGTTTTCTCTATACATTTGCCATCTCTAAAGACCTACATTTGGTTTTGCCACACAGCTTTCTGCCGATTCTCCAACGTACTCGTAATAATTGCTTTAGACGTTTCGCGTCGTTGGATTCCCTAATAGACTTACATAATTTTTTTTTTCGGCCGACCAGAAAGTACACCCTTTCGGAAACCTCGGAAACCAACGGGCCCTCCCGCTTAATAATTGATGAGCGGGGAGGGGGCAACAAATTTGAAAAAAAAAATGTTTGCTAAAATTTCTGGCGGGCCCCGTACGGGCTCCTCGAAAGACAACGGGCCGTCGCGCTTAATAATTGATGAGCGGAGAGGAGAAATTTTAAACAAAAAATTTTGCCAAAATCTCTGGCGGGCCCTCGCTACGGGCTCCTCGGAAACCAACGGGCCCCCGCGCTTAATAACCCACTCTCCCATACGGGAGGGGCTGATTGTTTGTCGTTGTATTTGTTAGAAAATTTATTTAAAAAAAAATAATACCTACAAAATTGATTTTGTATGAGTGTCGGCCGAAAAAAAAAAAATTGTACGTTACACAATCGAAAAACAGTGTTTTGTAGGTCTCTCCAAGTTTCTAGGACTCACCTGCGGCTCGCCCTGGAATCTGCTTGGGTCGACCTGTAAAACACCTCTTTCCGGTCTTGTAACGTAAATTGCTACGATGTATGCCACCGTCAAATTAGGCATTTAACTGAATTAAAGGAAAAATTGAAACCTTTAGGAGCTAAAACAGTAAAAGACAAAGCTGTATTAACAGAAAAGTAGGTTGTGTTTTCAAATTAAATAATCAAAGTATTTAAGTTACAAGTTAATACTTTTCTGAAAATTGTAACACAACAATTACTTAACATTTTAATAATAAAGCTGGCAGTACTCAAACCTGATACATAAGCATGAGCCCCCTATATGCAATCGATCTTAGAGCAAAATTTTACTAAAATAGCACACACAAATATGAAATTGTAATATACAGGGGATCCCACAAACGAACTTTACTTGGATTAGAAAATAAATCAATTTTACTTTGAATTGTTACTGATATTATTTTTAATGAGACTATCACGAAACAATGTTAGTTGCAGTTGGATGCTGCCGACTGCGAATACCTATTTGAGTCGAATTGATTTAACTCAATATTTCCAAAATATTGTCAAAATATTCACTCATATTTTTTGTAATTTTTATTGTGGTTTCATTACTTACAAACATTTTTGGAAACTCGCCTATCACGCAGAGTGGCTCCATTTCTTTACGTGATTTTAAAGTTAGTTGCATAATTCTCACGAGCAAAATATTCTAGTAATTGTGGTCGCTTCTTGTTGTAAAACTCGCCATTACAGCTTTGCTTGCTTCACTCCGAGAAATAGTACTAAAAAGTACTAAATAATAAGTATGAAATAATTTAATAATTTTACGTAATAAATGGTACAAACTGATGAAATGCTTTGAGGAATTTGGCGCCTATATGTATTTGTTGTAACATGTTATCCTCTCGGTTACGACCCTGGTAAATCTTTTACTTCGCCATAAAGTGCCAGTGATTAATGATGCACTAAATAATATACCGGATGCACACTTCATTGCTTTCTTTGGCATTACACAAAAGTTGAATGCTGCCCCATAACAACACTCAACTATTGTATGACTTCAGAGGAATAGTTACAATAATTCCTATTTACCTTCTTTCAACTGAAATATTCCAACAATGGAATACATTGTCAATTTCAAGAGTACCTAACTTTTACCTGTATTTACTGTATTTATTTATTTTGTTTTATCTCTGAATGTGGCGTGTTATAATTATTTATATAATTTATTAATTGTTAATATCCCTTTTAATGTGAGATATGAATTTGTTTTGGTTTTTAACTAATTATATTATATCTTTTTAAAAAGGTGATAATTATAATTCAGCTCTTTTTCAGACAAGGTATACTAATTCTCTGATTTCTTAAAAGACAACAACAAACAATGATTATGTCTTTATGCTCGATTCTAGAAAAAAAGTCTTCTAAATCTTCTAAATAAACTGCTGGCCAATTGAAACGGGCCAAGCGAATTATTAGGTTGAATTTATATCCACATTTTTTGAGAACGAGAATAGATAACAATGTGGGGTGTTTAGGGTTTAAGAGAAATTTTTTTGACAGTTCTAACAACCAATTAAATTTCGTTATTTCTTGTCATGTGACCCAAATCACCCAATCATTTTAACATTACACTGATAACACCATCCAGGGAAATTTTCAATCATTGTGACAATAAATTTATTTAACTTTAACCAATCTAATGCTGCGTTAAATTTTAGTAACTGTACCTTTACCAACTGTACTTTTAATAAATAAATAATTGTTTTCTTGTGTTGCGACTTTTTGATTTTATTTTTTCAAAAATTTAAAAAAAAATACACATTGGCAAATGCCTCATAATTTTATGACAATCAAAGGTATGTTGCTTGGTAATAGCCCGACGCCGAAGGCGGAGGGCTATTATTGTACATTATCAATGCCCTAGGGATATTATAGCCGATAATTTACTTGTGAAATAGCGAGTTTTGCTTTTTTTAAATTATGAAGCACGTTACTAATTATGGGGTGTGAAAGAAAGGTGTGTTTTTTTACCAAACTTTTTAACTTTCGATATTCCACAAAAATTATTCTGTATTTCTTTGATGCGCATTTTTTTAGTTCCTAATTTATGGGGAAAATAGCAATTTCTCAAATTTTTGGTATCTCTCTTATTTTATAAGATACCGATTTTTTTTAACCTGTCATTTTCCCCATTTGCCATTAGGCCCCATTGGATTTCATAAGAGCAGATCGTTGTTGGTTATTATAATATCTTATGATGGCTTCTCTAAAATAGTAATAATAATAAGTATATTTTTTGTACTTTTAGTTTATATATAATACACATTGTATTTCTATTGCTCTATTAAGATCAGACAACACCAATCACAAAGTTTCATCGGTAAAGCTAAAGCTGACGTGAATTTTTAAATATTTGCTTGGAGCCAGTACGGTTCCAAGCTAAAAATGCGTACACAAACATTAAAAATGAGAATAAACTTGAAAAACTTAAAATTTAAGGTTATGTTGGTTAAATAATGCAGATGCTGCTGTAAGTGGCACCATCTATTAAAAAGCACTGTACTAAATATCTTGACTGGTAAAAAGCAGTTTTTAGCCAAACGGCTGGCGTTATTAAACTGAAAAAAAGATATTCTTGTAAGTAAATGAATACTACACTTCTGTTGAAGAAATTTTTTAGCTAAAATTTGTTTATTACGAAGATTTCTCTTCACACTTCGTAATGGACATTATAAATAATAATAGGTGCTTATAAAAACAAATAAATATTTTTTATTGTTTATTTAGATTACATTTTGTCCCATTTTATTTCATTTAAAAGCCATACATACAATTTTTCGTATATTTTTGTATTTCTTTGTGTGGAAAATATATCAAGAAAATTTGAAAACAACACCATTTGAATCTACAGGTAAAGTCCTTTACATGCGTCAAACTTCAACCTGATATCTTCAACCGTTTCGGGGACAATTGGAGTTGTTTTTTACTTTTTGATGTAGGAACCCAAAACGTATACAGATTTTGGATACTTCACTGGTTACCATGAACTAAAAATGCAAAAAAAATGTACCTATTATCATTTTAATGCAGCCATCGTAAACTAAACACAAGGCCTAACGACAAAAATAATGGAAAAATTACAGGTTTTTAGAAAAAAAATCGGTACCTCATAAAATAATAGAGAAAATTTGAGAAATTGCTTTTTCTCAATAAACCAGTGACTAAAAAAAGAAGCGCATCAAAAATATATAAAATAATTTTTGTAGAATCTCGGAAGTTATAAAGTTTGATAAAAAAAAACACACCTTTCTTTCACACCCTATGGATAGTAACGTGCTTAAAAAATAAAAGAATCGGGCAAAACTCGCTGTTTCACAAATAAATTATCTTTTAAATCCTGAAAACCGCATATCGATATTTATTTTCTTTCTAAAAAAATGTGTATTTAAATTCAACCTAAAAATTCGCTTGGTCCAATTGGCCGGCAGTTTAGTTTAATTTTGAAACTGTTTTCCGGTAAGTTTAAAAATTTTAAAATAATATTTCATAAGGTAAGTTTCTATAACAGCCAGTTCCACAATCGTTGGTTATATTTTTGGTTGACTAACCAGAACCTGAAAGTTATAATTATTAGTAAACACAACTTTACCAGACATTCTTACCTTTATAGTAATGGATAATTGGTCAAATCCTAACTGTTAATTAATCAACAATTGTAAAACTTGCTGTTAATGTCACAGATTTTTATAATAAATTATTGGTCAAATCTTAGCTATTAGTTAACCAAGGATTGTGAAACTGGCTGTAAGAAAAACATCCTTCAAATTGAGTTAAGTGTTGAGTTTAGGTAATAAAATAGTTCTTCCGTATATTTACGTTATGAACAACAGATCTTTACTAAGCAAATAATTTGGTATCGAGTTTGATATAGTATATTTAACTAATTTGTAAAGATAATTCAGATATACATATCATATTATGTACTTTTACTTATACTTACTTTTAATTTTCTACGATGATTTATAAAAGAAATAACATGATGGGTATATAGTACACAATATAATAATTTTGTTCGTTACTAAAAAAATAAATGTCCTGATGGACTCCAGGACGAGAAGCGTGTGTCCCTTTTTTTTCTCCTTTGCTAATCTTCAATATTTGTTTTTTTTTTGTGGACATATAGGTTAGTTGGAATAAATGATTTTTAGGGTAGCGGTTGGCTGTATGGTTAGTGGCCAGATGCAAAAAGAAATTACAATACAAATCCCATGCAAGCATTTTGTACTTCTCTCAATCTACTTTTATTCTGTTGCGTTAAAAAATTTGAGCAATAATCTAAATTAGGATCTAGGATTATGATTTCTTCATTCCGTAAAGCATTTCTATTTCCATAGATGATATGCTAATAATTTTATTTAAACGCTTTTCGTCTCTATACTTTTAGTGAAGTCTGACCAATCTATAACTACATCATTTTGTATCGTATTGAAATTTTATTATTTATTTAGTATTTTATAGAAGCTTATTTTCGAATGAAAAATGATGAGTATCAATAAACATGGCAACTGTTTTTTCAGGATTAATATTCAACCCATTTTCTATACACCAGTTATATGCATTACATAGAGTGATATTCACTTTATATTTACTCCCAGGTATACAGCTGGGCTTGCTACGTCCACGCTGGGTTGGAATAGGGTCATGCTAGTTGCCAGTAGCGAAAGCCACATAGCGCATGGTAAAGGAATATGGGATGGGACGTGTAGGTATTTGTGAGATGCGTTGCCGCATTGTGTCGTGAGGGAGCGTTTAAGTTCCCTTTTTTGTGTCTTCGGTTCTGGACTTCTGCCTCTTCTGAATCTTCTTGTGAAATATGTTGCCGCGTTGTGTCGAGTATTTATGCTCCTCTCTTTGTGTTTCTGCTTCTTCGAGTCTTCTTTTTCTGACTCTTCTGATTTCTCAGTTTCCGATGCTGGGTTGGATTTGGATCGTGCTTTTTGTCAGCAGCGAGAGCCACATGACGCATGGTAGCAGAATGGGAGATGGGCAGTGTAGGTGTTTGTGAATTGCATTGCCGCATTGTGTTCGTGATATTTAATGTTTATAACACCCAAGGGTGGATCTAGAAATTTCAAAACATTTTTCTCGTCTGTGGCGCATGGGACCCATACGAAATAAGGGAAATAACATATCGAGAAGCACTTCTCTAACGAACCCTAAAAAATTTTGAAAAAGCAGTTTGCGAAAAAATTTTTCAAAATTCGATTACCCCCCCCCCCCCCCAGGTCTAGGGACTCCTGTTTAAAATTATTTTTTTTTGTCATGTGCATTTTACTTTTCATAAAAATACAACAATACGTTTTGAAGTTTTCATTACTAACTGAGATACAACGAACTGAAATTTTGTGATTTGTTAAATTGTAAATCACAAAATTTCAATAACCGAATTTTGAAAAATTTTTTCGTAAACTGCTTTTTCAAAATTTTTTAGGGATCGTTAGAGAAGTGCTTCTCGAGATGTTATTTCCCATATTTCGTATGGGTCCCATGCGCCACAGACGAGAAAAAAATTATTAAAATTTCTAGATCCGCGCTTGAAACTCCTCTTTTTTGTGTTTCTGCTTCTACAGATTTTCTACTTCTCCTTTTGAGTCTTTCTGATTTCTCCATTTCTGGTTCTGGTAGAGTATGTAATGAAGCATTCATAAATTCATGTTCCATTACTGAAGTTTAAGGATTTCCACACGACACCAATGTGCACACGGCCCGCAAATCTACCCATCTTCCATCTAGAGGCACGGACTTGCACACGACACTAAACTATACGCAGTTCTACGTCACCATCAAGCGAGGATTCTCGGATATAAAAGCCCGGCGACAAATCAACTAATGCGGAGGGTGGACAATTCTGCCAATCTGTCTTGAGCGTGCTGAGCTGGACATATTACAGTTTTGTGCATCTCCCGACGCAAACACGACGGAACGAATGCAATCTGACCCTGGGAATCCTTCAGCGTATTGAAGTTGTTAGTCATTCCCCGACGCCGTTTCGCCGCCAGAACCAGAGCGGATGCGCCTGACCTGGAGACTTCCTAAAACGTGTTGAGCTGGGAAACTTCTTGTGTCGACGATATTCGCCCGACGCCCGATGCCACTCCAATAGCAGCAACTAACTTCGGATCGCATCGTTACGCTCTCTCTCTCTCTCTCTCTCTCTCTCTCTCTCTCTCTCTCTCTCTCTATCTCTCTCTCTGATAATAGGAAATGTTATCCTAAGAACCGTAAAAGATACGGACCTATATAACCTGCACCTGCATGTTATGTAACACTGCCACATATTACCTGTTTGAAGAAGAAAATTAATTGTTTATATTTTTATTGGGCTGTCTTATTAACTAATTTGGACCCTGATTAATCTCCAAACCAGCTACCCGACAACAAACCGTTACAAGTATATATCTGTAGGTATTTGTGAAATGCGTGGCCGCAGTGTGTCATGATGTGGAGTGTTTGTGCTCCTCTTTTTGTATTTCTACTTCTACAAATCTTCTCCTTCTTCTTCTGATTCCTCTGTTTCTAGTTCTGGTAGAGTACATATCGCCCGATTTATTTGTGAAATTAATTTTTCACCTCGCTTTTCTTTCCCAGTATGTTTGGTCCTTTCCCAGTTTGTTCATGATCCTCTTGATTGTTGTTTTCCACTTGTAACCTGGTCTCCCTATTTTTAGTTTGCTGTTGTTCAGTGTTAACGCTTTTTTCAGTAGATGTGTTGGGTCCGCTGTGTTGATTGTAATGGATGGATGCCAGCATGGACGGGATGAAATGATCTATGTTGTTTTGTATATAGTCCCCTACTTGTTTCCGTAGATTTTTCAATACGTTAGGGTGTACCGGAGTTGTTATGTTTTCTCCTTCTATCTGATGGCTTAGTGCTCCATATAGACAGTTCCCGTTGCCGTCAATTTTTTGTACCAGTAGCTGATGTGTCTTTGTTCCTATGTTCTGTAGTGGATACATTATTTTTGCGTGTGTTCCGGAGTTATTATTTTTTGCCTGTTATTATTATGGTTCTAAAACTTTTTAGTAAAATTCCTTAGCCTTACCATAGCCTTACCAAGTACATAAGGCGTAAATAATTTAAGTGGTAAAAATTGTTTTTCACTTCTTTGCACTGAGAGATTTAATCATCCGTGTTAATTAAATATTTATTGTTGTTATGCTAATTATGTACCACTTTACGTAGAATTTTTCATTTAACAATGGTCTTTGTCGTCCTGTTTTTCACTTCTCTCCACTGAGAGGTTTAATCCCATATTAATTACTTAAGTGTAAACAGAAAAAAGACTAGAGGGCCTAAAATACTTTCTTGTGGGACGCCACTTTTGGTTTCTAATAAATTACATATCCACACAATTTTTTGTACGCTGGTGGTTATGATTTGGCAGTGGTCCCATAATAATTTCATCAAGTTATTAGTGTAAAGGAGTAAAAATTGGAAATGTTTTATAATAGTAATGTTTTTTACAAACTATACGGTATTATTGCTTAGCGGTGGTCCCATTAGTTTCTTTATCAAACTACCACCAGTGCACAGTGGGCAACATGAAATTTGGTACATTTGGTTTCAGGGTTTTCTGATAACGAACCTGATGTTAAAGCTTAAATATTCAAAACGTTGGATATTTTCTTTTAAAAGCGATATTAACGTCGGTGTAAAAATAAACAAATAAGGAAAAAAAACTTGTATTTCCTCACTTTTAACCGACTTCAATGTCGATATTGGTAATAAGGTTCAATAACCGGGCAGCAGTGACATTTTATTTCATAATTTTTAGTGACCTATTCTTGGCAGTTCAATTTTTTCCAAATGTTTGTTAAGATTTCAGGACAAGCAGGCGGTTTCATCAATGACTAATTTTTTTTTTCGGAAATAAAAATAATAAGGGTGTCTCCAGTATACGAAAAAGTTAGAAAAAAATGTTTTCTTTCGTAAATGACATATTGTTGAAAAAGCTTTTTGAGTAGAGTTCATAATATTTTAACTTCCACTGCCATTACTCCAAAATCTAAAATTGAGACGAAACCAGATTTATACGTTTTGAGATTCGAGGAACAGGAAATAGTGATTTGAATGAATTTTGTGATGGAATTTGACACAATGAACATGAACTGCAAAGGTTTTGGTGCAGATAGTCCTTTCTCTTATTTTTCAACATAATATCCAATTTTTTATTGTATTATTCGAAATTAGATGTTATTCTGTTATATCACACATTTCGCTCTTTTTCGTTCATTTTCCATTTCGTTCATTGTCGTGGTGGTGGGTCGTATAAGTTATATCCCCCATGGAACCGAAGCCTGCTTCGCATAGCTCAGTGATAATAAGCCCGGTAATTAATTTAATTAGGTACCCAATTTTTGTAAACATTTGATAAAAAAGTTCCAGCCTCTTCACCAAAAATTCGAAATATTCGCCCTTAGTAGGAGAAAAATGTGTGAAATTATTCATGCCCCTTCATCTAATTCCAAAAAACATGGCGTAAAAGTTTTAAAAAGGTCATAACTGAACTTTTTGAGCTTAGCATCGATAAATAACTGTAATTTGGACAAATAATGGATTAAATAATGTGTCTAATAGATATAATGTTTACAAAAATCCATTTGGTTTTGTCCACTTAAAATCTGCATCAAAACCTAATACTATAATATAATATATTATATTATTAGTCTTGTCTGTATTGCAAGTATAGTTAAATTAATTTGTCCCTTATTACCACCTACTGAATACGTTAGTGCACATTGCCTCATAAGTTAAAAATAGATTCAAGTCTAAAATATTGAGTTTCAGACAAAGCGACTAGCATGTGTGGATTGTTTAATATCGTTTTCCCATTGTGTATACATTTTAAGTATAATTTGTGCAATTTACATACACGAACTATAAGCAAGTTAAAAATAAAGAAAACAACGAAGCATACGACAGCCACGCAATTAAGAAAAACGTTAGTTGTTTCTTAATTGTGTATTTTAATTTTATCTTAAGTACATACGACCCCAAAGTGCAAGCAGTAATTACATAACATTAGCTAAAAGTAGCACCTTTTCAGCATCACCAAATTACGCCATTACGAGCAATGAGCTTAATAAAAGCAATTGTAGAGATCAAAGAGGTTAGTGAAGATAAAGAATGCGACTATAATAAGAGTGGCGTCGCTTTACGTTAATCGTCATTTAAAATGCCGCGCAAACAGGCGGTTGTCGGAGAGGTTGGCTCATTGAGTACCACTTGTTGCAAGATGTTTTCAATGTCGATGTGTTAAAGTGACGCGTGCCGCGATTTAGGGGCATTGGTAACTAAACATTTGGATCGAAATTTGCGAATAATACTCTCATAATCAGATTCGATTGAATTAAAAATTATAATTTATTTATTATTTACCCAAAAAAGATATAACATTAAATAATAGATAAAATTTCTTCTCTCTCGTCCTCTAAGCCAAGACTTTCAATACCACTTAAAACTTTAGCAAAATAAATTCCACATTATAAAATAGAGTGAAAAATAGATTAAGATAAAAAAAATAATTGAAAAAACTTTCATGCGGATATGCAAAAAAATATTTAAACAATCTAAAAGAATCTGGGTCCAGCGAGACTCTGGTAGTACACAGAGAGTTCCGTAGGAAAATTAGTGGAGTTTACCCTGTATAAATGATTTAAAAAAATATTGTGTATTTTTACAATTAATTATTTTTCATTTATTTGCTTTCGTCATGATTACAGGATATTATTTAGGTATCAAGCAAATCATACCTTACACATTTTTTTATTTATTATGAAATTACCTACTTTCTGTATATTGGTACCTTAATCTGGTCACGCTAATATACTACTTAGGAAAACACTTTAAAACACTCGTCATTGGAGAACCAATCAAGACAACTACAACTAGTTATTACTGACAAGTATTGAATTACATGATAGGATTCATAGCATTTTAAGGCAAAAAAAAATGAAAATATACATAAATCATTTATTGAAATTCAGTCATTCACAACAATTATTGAACCTTATATTCTATTTCAACTTTAGAAAAGTTGTACAAGTTTTTTCGTACTCATTAGTTCTCATCAATCTCATCAGTAGAGTCTAGAAACATTTATTCATTATTTACACGCCTATTTTTTATTTATTTTTACGATTAATTATTTTGTATTTTTTGCTTTCATCATGATCAGAGAATATTAAGTAAGTATTAAGCAAATCACAACTTACACACTTTTTTATTTATTACGAAATTACCTACTTTCTGTATATTGTTGTCCTAATATGGGCAAGCTAATATACTAGTTAGGTAAATACTTTAAAAGACTTATTATTGGAAAACCAATCAAACAACTGCTCTTCTAACTAATATTGATGAAGTATTGAATTACTTGATAGAATTTCTACCATTTCAAACCAAAAAAATATATTGAAAATGCTTAAATCGTTTATTTAAATTCAGTCATTCACATTTTTTATTTAATATGAAATTATCTACTTTCTGTATATAGTTACCTCAATCTGGTCACGCTAATATACTTCTTAGGAAAATACTTTAAAACACTCAGCATTGGACAACCAATCAAAACAACTACTCTTCTAGCTAATACTGACGAAGTATTGAATTACGTGATAGGATTCCTAGCATATTAAAGCAAATGAAATATATTGAAAATACTTAAATCATTTTTAATTGACAAAAATAAAAACCGGAGCAATAAAGGCTTACAGAAGTTCCAACATTAATTTTTAAAATATATAATAATTTTTTGAGTAATGCATACTTACTTCATTTCCTTTAGATAATGATCGCAGAAGATAATACCATATAAGACAATAGACTACACATATGAGAAGTAATAAATTCTTAAACTATCCTTCGAGGCTTAGTCCCTTAGACAACTCATAACCTAACAAATTGAGCGTAGTTTTGAGTTAAGTTTCCAACATGGATGCCCCAATTTAAACTAGTGTCCATAGAAATGTCTAAGAACTTGACACTATTTAGATTTTATACTGACCTATTTTGTAGATTAACATATAGGGATTCAATTGGATTTTGATTTCCGGGTTTATTGAACACTATTAGGACGATTTTTGCAGTATTGAGTTCAAAAAAAATTTCGTTGCACCAGTTTGCCATTCTATTCTGCAATATGTGATACTGTTAGTGTACCACGATCAGCAATTCTCACACATTGTAAGTTGATAAACCGTTTTAATATTCACATTAAAAGCAAGATCGTTTACATATAGTCAGGGACGTCTTAAACATTCTTGAGGCCCCCCTTTTATAATTTTGTTTGCAATCAAAAAATTAGCTTATATAGTATCACTAATATGGTATTAACTATAAACTACATTGTGTATAATTTAATTCTAGAGTAACCAGGTCGTTCTCTACATTTCAAGGTGGTGAAATCATGAATTATGTCGTCAAAGTTAATAGTCTGTAAAATGTCATTTTCAATACTCATCAAACTTAAACTATTTAAGCGTGCTTGAGTCATGCGATTTCTTATTTCACTTTTCACTAATTTTAATTTTCGATGATCTCTATAAAAATGTATTTGTCGCCTCGCATTTATATTTTGAATTATCTTAATAAGTATATTTTGTTTTTGTTTCTTGGATTGTGTGTCGTAATTAAATTAAAATAGAAATAACTTTTAAATGGGCATGTACGATGAGGCCCCTCGGAAGCCGAGGCCCCCGGCCATGGCCCAGTTTGGCCATGCCTTAAGACGTTCCTGCATGTAGTGAAAAGAGAATTGGTCCTAGTATAAATCCCCGCGGCACACCCTGCGTATCTTTCTTGGTTCAGAGCAATAATGTGAACCTTCGTTATTAACGTGTAGAGTATGTACAGTTTGCAAACGTCCAGATAAATATTTCAGACAGAATGCTAGCAGGGTGAGCTGCTGCTAGCATCCTCGGTATGTGCGGTCGCATTTAAATGTACAAGTTTGTTTTACAAATTGTTGGCTTTGGTGCATCGACTGACACTGAACTTCTAGCTGCGAGCATGTTCGTATTCTTAGAGAAATTTAAACTCGCACAAGTTTCTTCACAACTATACGTCTATTGGCCCACAGAAGACAGAGGTTCTCAAACTTTTCATATGTAGTGTGTTCAAATTATTGATTTATATCAGTTTTCTTCAAAGTGCCCCTAGAGTAATAATTATATAGGTTTTCTTGTTTTTCTGGTCGTTCTCCATTACCAGTTTTTAAAATTATATCCTGTGTATAACAAAAATAGGTTTGTCTAACTTTTGCATAGATACCATTTTTTTTTTTTGGAAAATAACACCAAAATTTGGATTATTTTACATCATAGGTGCAAACTTGCATCGAGCATTTACAGTTAAATGATGATGACAGCCGGGCAGAAGGGCGTGCGATCGAGAGCAACAGGGTCCTATGGAAGTCTACAATTGGCACGTATAGTCTTTCAGCCGCAACGTTGCAAGAACTGTGAGGGTTATGAATAATATATAAGCAGAGCTATAAAGGAGCAGTTACAGAGAATATGTCTCTGAGGAGCGTTCAAAGTTGCAAGAAAGATCTTTTTATTGTTAACTTCTAAATCAGTATTTTAATATTGGTTAAAAATTGGTAGTCAAATTGGATACAATAGATAACGTTAAAGTAAAACGTAGTGTTAATTATCATTCAATTCTCGGCAAATTTAACGCAAATGTAATCAGTACCTAGCTCTCTCATATTATATGTCTTTATATAGATATATGTAGATGTTGTTTTAGTTTTTATTTCCTAAAAATATGGCCTTCGCTTACTGCGGAGTAATTTGCAATTATAAATTATCCCAAGAAGTGGTTTGGATTTCACTGTAAACTGTAAAGCCCTTATAATTCAACAAATTTGGATATCTTGAGATCACAAATATTTCCAGATAAATTGTCCTTCCCTTGGTTTTTATAAAAAAAATTGAACTCTTTTGACTTATTCATCAGGAATCAGCAACTTTTCGTCGCTTAACTATTCAGATTAAATATTTTTTTTTATTTGCGTTTAGGGAATATATTAACAGTACTTCCAAGTACCTAGACCTGATTCAGTTTGACATACGTATTTGGAATATTTCGTGGTTTCATTAAAATATACATATTATGGTTTAACAAATTATTTAAAAATACATTTTATTCAAAAATTTGTCTACTAACTTCTCGGTTCTTTTAGATACAAAATAAAATCATTCTTCCCGTTTTTTTAATATCATCAGCCCACCTTTTTACTATTAGTCTTGGTAAAATCTCATATGAGAACGTGGCAACACGGCGTGTTGATGGAATGTAGTGGCCTGCCAGCTTCGGAGGAAGGAAGGAAGAAGCGGGGGAGAGGGGCAGAACACCAAGTCGACTTGGATGCTGGATCAGTCGCTGACCTTGCAAGGAGAAGAGCCAACCAGAGCTCTTAAACCGGACTACCACGCAGTTACAACCGGATATGCCCAGCACAAAACGACCTAAAAGAATTTTCAGAACTTCCAACGAAGAGTCCGAGACATGTATTTTAACGTATTTTTTTGCTCTTAGTCCGGTGAAATGGACAAGAGAGAAGTGAAGAGATCGAGGTGCTAGTTTCAATACAATGTTGGTAAAATAAATACATTACAAATAAATAAATTTATGTAATGGAATCAATTAATTTTATTTCGAAATTCTTAAAATTATTACAACTCGGCTATACTGATATGAGTCTACAATTTTTACAATATGAGTAGCTATTGTTTGTTTAGTAAATACAATGATGAAAAAAAATAACATATTTATTGCACACAAATAAAAAATTACCTAAATATCGTAAGGATTCTATACTTCCGTTGTTATGAACGAAATGGAAATCATATGTCTGAATTGAACCATTCAATGAAATTACACACATTATATTTTAGAGCATCAATCAAATTTTGCATAAAAATTGGAAGAAAATGTGCAGAATTTCAAATATGCACATGAACACCGGTTTTTCAGCAAATGCCCATATGCAGAGAGTCCTAGGAGTAATACTTCGAGAGCGTATCATTTGAGTAAAAATAACACTAAAAGTAGACTGGTATATGACGCCCCCGTTTGGAGCGATTCGCTTTTAAAGGCTAAATCTCGAAGATGGTTTTTTTTTTACATAACTTCCAGATGTTATAATTTTGCATTTTCTTGAGATTAGTTACCTAGTTGCTTTTTTGCATTTGTTTTTTTCTTTGGGATATGGCCAAAAATCGATGAAAACCGACGTTTTCACAGAACACTAAAGATATATACTAGAAATACAACGCAAAAGAGGCAAAGATATATCATGTAGTTACAGTTAAATAAAAAATTAGTGATTGCGTTACATTTTTATTTTTACACCAACTTTGATTTTGGTATTTTGGTATTTAGGCCCAACTAAGTAGTAGTAGTAACAAAAGCTCCATAACAACTCGTACTGTAGAAGAAAACCTCACCGCCGTCTGAAGGTCTTGACACTATTTATTTTATTAAGGGTGCCAGTCGCACTAAACATTTTGACTTAGTTTGGTCAATTTCTACTTTCAACCGAGGTCCTGTAATGGACGAGGAAGGTATAAGTTCGTTCCTACCATGGATCGCTTGCTGCTCCCTCAAAAATCTTCGCCATCTTACGATGCACTGGTCTTATCTCTAAACACTCCTCCTTGAGGTATCACTTCTTAATATCTTTCAATTACTTTTTTAGAGTTCCGCTCTTCAGCTTCGGTGATCTGATCGATGTTCTGAAAATCAGACGTATGGCCTCCACTAATTCAGTTTTTACCTAACTCACAACAGCTTCCGAGAGGGTAAACTTAAAGTTAATCATTCAATCAAGAAAATGCAAGAGTTCAAATAATACCACTTATTGGTTAATTTAAAATGTACATTAAATGTGTGCAAATACCTATATATCAATATGCAAGAAACTGCCTAACAGACACGCAAAGGGTGGACGCCTCCTTTAAGGGATCTGTATCTCAACTACCATACAATGGTGATTATGTAGTAGCAATCGACTTTGCACAACTATTTGGACTGACGGTAAAATATTTTACTAAAATATTGATGCACGGGTGGCTAGCTTTATAGCTCCAGTAATTATTATATCATTGACAAGAACTCATCAATTCAAAACGCATTTTACGGCAGCATATAAGCCATATCTCCCTTGTGAGAACTTATTAACGGCATACAGATTCGGAAAGTGTTGGTTTTGGTATTGCATAGTTTCAACGACTTAACCTACCGACCACAATAAAGGCGTCTACCAGTACTCTAGCAGAGGCAAAAAGTGACACGTTCCATCAAGAGAATTATGTATATCATTGCTTGCTTCGCTTTCGCTTGCTCTTATTGCCATACCAAAACCAACGCTTTCCGATTCTGTATAACTTAATAAATGTTTTGTATCACGACTTCGATTCCAAGCGACTCCTATGGAGATATCCGCAAGAGCTCATTTATAGGCTAATCGGCTTTTCCACATATTTTCGTTAAAATTCAAGATCTGCCTTCTGGCATGAAAATATTTTTTTCTGATGACCCTCCGGTGCTCTTGTCCTATGGTCAAGCCACCGAATGGATTTAAATTATTTTTATGGGAAAAACCGGTTTTGGCAATTTTCGTCTTTTTGCCTGAAAATTCCATTTAGAGGGTATTCGCCTTTGCCACTTCTCTCGTTTCGTCAGTTAATACTTTGCCAACTTTTGAAATTTTAATTTTTTCTAAGTCCATCTTCATGATGCTTTCTACTACACCTCTTCGGGGACGTGAAAAAGTCTTTTCATATTAAATTTTGGCGCTGATGCCGGAAATTTAATCAGTTGTGCTCTATAAGGTCTTTTTAGACAAATTTTTACTTTTTTTTTTAGTAGATCGATTCTCCGAGGTTCTACAGCAGTACCACAGGCATGCCTAAAACCTCCCTCCCCTTCATCATTAAGATTCATTTAGTAAAAATGTTATCACAACTGGTTCATTTGAAGTCGGGTAATTTATTTACTTAAATAGACGTTGTATTTGAAAAATTGGTGGAAGATCCAGGGGTTTTTAAAACCCTTTTAATAACACTTTTCATTCCTCCTTCCAACCCATCCCTCCACTGTGTGGCTATAATAATATAACTAAAACTAATATAACACCTTCCCTGAATTCACTTTGACTATTGTATATCGATGGTGGAGGATTATGTCTTCTTTAAAAACGCGTGAAAGTTAAGATGGGTTAGTGGTGCAGAGCGTTACTTTTCCAGTCAAATACATTGATATTTATGCCTGTTTAAATTAGGTTAGGGATGAGGTTAGGTTGGTGGTGGAAATGCTGTTACTTTTAGAGTTGAATAAATTGATCAGTATTAATATTTATAACTATACTTTACTTATTTTGTGGCAAACGGCACCAGGGATGGCTCCAGGTATTTTGCCGCCCCGGGCATAGTTTTATTTTGCCGCCCTCTCGTCAGGCGGAGTAAGAATGAGACAAAATGACATCTTTCAATTTTTAGGTTGCTTAGAATCGGTCATATTTAATGAAAGATTGGTATCAAATGTAAAAATGACAGGAAAAACTATATTTTTTTACTAAAAAGTACCGTTAATTGAAAAACAAAAATAAACAGTGTCTCACTTTTACCTTCTAAGTGGGGTAAAAAAAAAGACAGTGGAGGGTAAATAAAAGACACGTGATTTATTCCCATTCTTATTGACGTCGTGCAAATGGAAGTGCAGACAGAGGAGGGTTTTTTCTTTTATATGCAGTTTATTCAGATTTTTTACTAAACAAGAAGGGTCTTGCAGAAGGGCTAGCTTCTCCTAAATTAGGAAGCTGAAATGTGCTTCAGTCTGCCCATTTGGTCCCTTTAGTCTCTTTTTTACCCCGCTTTTAATTTTTTCGTTAAAATCAAATTTTTGATTATTTAAAACTAGCAGATTAATAAACTTGATCGCAAAATGTGAAGTATGACGTATGACACTTCTAGTTGACGTCTGCCAAATACGGACAATGCAAATAGAGAAACTATAAAATCCCCAAAAAAGTACTAAGGTGCGTTAAAAAATTTTTAAAAAGTGATTTAAAGAGTTTACTGAATAATATTTTTTCCCGCATTAACAGTATAGTGGAGTGCAATTTAATTTCGATCTTTCAGCCCGTTGGCACTTTTAGAGAAAAATGTATGACCTTGCCAGATATGTACCTGACACCCTGTAGATTAGGAATCCACTTGTAAAAAAATCGTAATGAATATAAGGGCACAAATCAATTTTTTAACTAACCACACCACGTGATAGAGCCAATCATGAAGCATATCTTATTCAAAAATCATTAAATTCTCTGTAGAATTTCTATTTTTAAAATGAATAAAGAAACGAACTTTTACATTGGCTTATATGGCAGTAAAAAACAAAAATCCTCATTTTCTCCGTTCGACTGCAGCTGAAAATTAATTATTTTTCGAACAATTTTTCTTTCCCACGACGATATCTCCCAAACTATTACATTTATTTAAAAAAATGATTCTTTACAAAATGTTTGTTATATTTTTCAGATTACAATGGTTCTTAAATCAGATTTTTTGAGTATCTAATAACCAAGATATTTAATAATGTGTAGCGTGATGTCAATTTTCGAAGCTTATCGGCGGATTGAAATTGTTTACGGCTTCGAGCCCCCACTCACTGTTATTCTGTTTCAACAACCCCCTCTAACTCCGGGAGCACCCAAGTTCCACTTGGGTGAATGAATACCTACACAGGACTGTGAACTTTACAGTTAATTTATTTTACTTTTTCATCTATAGGTAAATTGACGTGTACAAATCCAAATTTCAGATTACGACGAAATGGACTTTCTCTGAAATTTTTGACATGAGATCTGGGAGGTTTAAGGTAAAATGTTGTTGAATATTATTGCAATCGGTGCACCAGGGCGGCTCTAGGGAGAGCCCAAAAACCATTGTCGGATCTAAAAATATTTCAAATAAAAATTGTTTAGAATGAGAAGAATCACTTAAAAGCGTATCTTAGTGCACTCGGAAAGGAATTTATAGTCGTATGTGATGAGGAAATAATGTCGAGGTGAATCTAACCGAATATGATTTGTACTTATCTTGTACCAATTATTAATTTATATAATAATGTGGTTAATAATATAAATGTATACATATTTCAATTGATTTTCAAATTTTGTTAATTTTAAAATACAATGTTGGCAGATAACAGAATCCATATCAAAATAAAAAAGTTATGAAAAATGAAAGATAATATAACAAAATTAAAGATATACACTATACACTTTCTTCATCTAATTCACATATATTTTTATTGATATAGTTGACTACACAATTCTTATGCGTGTAAAAAATGTCGGCGTCTTTGATCTTTACCACACCTATAGAGAAACAGACATTTTATACACGTATAGGAATAATTGTGTAGTCAACTTTAAGTAGTCTTTTATTTCTTCTGAACGAGGAGTTCTTGCAGGACTTTTTCCCCATGCATGAGCATAAATAGATGCATGACATGTTCTTTTTACTTCCACATCCAGTGGAAGTATAGTAACGACAAAAAAATTTTTTAAAATTTTTATTGTTCAGATAGGCTTAGAATGTCACGAAACGTCGAGATTTTAAGTTTGAGCGAAAAAAAAAATTTCTGTCTGTCGGTCTGTCTGCCTGTAACTTTTTTGTGCGCACGTTTCCTCTGGAACCGTTTGAGATATTGACTTGAAATTTGGTACACATATGTACTTTAACGAGATCTAAAACTAGATTATATTTTCATCTTGTTTCGTCGAAGGGTTGGGGGGTAAATTTGGAGAAAATAGGTAAATCAAGCAGGTAAGAGTCCATAAAACTGGTATTTAGTATATATAAGAGAAGCTAAGTCTCAAAAAAAATTTTGGCATTAGCCACCCCCATTACCACCCCCACCCCATTATTAAAGGGGATGAAAAAAATTTTTGTGTTTTAGGGTGTGTACAAGAACCAGAAACTTCAAAATTCTTTTTTTTACTTCATCCACCCCCACTATCACCCCCTATCACCACCCTCACCCCGCTACCGATGTGGGGTATCGTTTTATAGGTATTTGGGTTAGAGGATTTCAAATATTATATTATTAAAGTTCCATAAACAATTATTTCCACATACAAAATTTGTTCGTTGTGAGTGACTTAGATAAAAAATCTGGATGTGGAAGTAGTGATTCCTTGGGCAGCGGTTTTTTTTACAAGAACAAACCTTACTGCCTTATTCTAAAAGAATAGAATTTTTAAAATATCAAATATCTAACGACTTGTATAAGTTCGTAATACTGAATTAAGTGTGCGAGTAGCGTTCTTTTATGCACCTATATGTATATTTTCCTTTCCTTTCCTCTCCTTTCCTTTCCTTTGTCAGTAAATGTATTTTTAAGTAGTCTACTGATCTGTCTCTTGGACTTACATCGGTCCAATTCTAAATACCTCTCATACTTCTCATACCATACCCTTTATGCTTTAAAAAACTTTTCTCAAGAATTTTACATATTTTGTTTTATTTTTATTGTTAGATGGCATTTTCTATTACGACTTAAGAAACATGAAACATGATATTTAGTTTCCATAGCTATTAAATCGTTAACACCAATTCTTTCGAAAATTATTGGATTTTATTGAGCTGGTATTAGTCTTATTTTTCTTTCTGTATTCGTGGTTATTACTTGAGAGACCTTATTTACTGTTGATGCCTTTTGACAAAAAATACATTTCTCTATAAAAAAAATTAGTTTTACGCAAGGGCACACCTGAAGATGTTGATGGACAGGCACTGGATCCATCTGAACTGTTTTCAATTTCTTTCTCTTTTACTATTTTTTTTTCCTTAAATGTTCTATATTTTTTGCTAGTAAAACTAGAATAGCAATTTCGATGCCAAACCAAACCGTCAAAACTGTTTGTTTTTCGAAATGCTATAGTTCGAGAATATATCTCGTCTTCTCTTTGGTTGCTTATTTCATTTTTTTTTTTGGAATTTTAAACAATCAATAAATGTTGCAAATGATTTGTCAGAACCTTTAATTACCGGGGCCGGTTTCCTACAAAATTTCTTACTACACTAAACTTTATTTTTGTCTCTACCTCACTTTTAGAACTTGTGACGTCATTAGTACTTTCCATTTTAATTTCTTCTGAAAAGCACATACATACATCATAAGGTCGAAAATTTTACTGAAAAAATACATACCAGCTGAAAATATCTTGCAAACAGTAAACTAAGGAGTTTGTTATAATGTGTTAATCTATTACATACAAATTTTATGTAGGTCAATATAACACTCAATTAATATAATCAACAAATACTTATATTTATTCCATATTAATCATTTTCAAGACAAAAAATTTAAAAATATCACAAACCACAAGTTACAATGCGCGTGTCTATTTAAAGTGAGGCCTTTGCGGGAAGCAGCGCGGGTTGTTGAAACAGCTTTAAAGTAGTGGGACAGCGTATATCTCCAGCGAACGTGACGCTGCCGATATGCTTCGAAAATTGACATCACACTACATATTATTAAATATCTCGGTTATTAGATCCTCAAAAAATCTTATTTAAAAACCTTAGTAATCTGAAAAATATAGCGAATATTTTATAAAGAATAATTTTTTTTGATAAATATAATAGTTTGGGAGATATCGTCGTGGGAAAGAAAAAGTGTTCGAAAAATAATTAATTTTCTGCTGTAGTCGAACGGAGAAAATGAGGATTATTGTTTTTTACTGCCATATAAGCCAACGTAAAATATCATTTATTTATTTATTTTAAAAATAGAAATTCTACAGAGAATTTAATGATTTTTGGATAAAATATGCTTCATGATTGGCTCTATCACGTGGAATGATTAGTAAGAAAATTTTGATTTGTGACCTTATATTCAATACGATTTTTTTACGACAAGTGGATTCCTAATCTACAAGGTGTCAGCTACATATCTGGCAAGGTCATACATTTTTCTCTAAAAGTGCCAACGGGAACAAAAACTAAGCGACTTTTGTCAACGCGAGCACTCCACTAGTAGGCATAGGACCTGATTGGATAACATAAGACAGTTCTGAATGTACAAAACAAACTTGAATACAAAATTAAATTTAATTTATTTCAATCTGGGTTGGATATCACCTTGTCTTTTTTTTACCCCGCTAACTGTCTGTCTCATTCTTACCCCGCCTTTTCTGTCCGTTATTTTTTATAACATTTTAGGAGTCACCTACTGAATATTCTTGATGGTTTTTTTTTTTAGTTATAAGGTTTACAGCAATTTTTGGATTTTCAGCAATATGATTATTGTATTTAAAAGGGTAAAATAAAATAATTGAAAAAATTAACCGTATTGAAACTTAAAAAAAATACCTCACCACAGAAATTAGACAAGAAATAAAATCACATATAAGAAACAGAATGTATGCATGTAACCTACTTTATATACAAAAAAAACTAACAATAACAAATTATTTATATAAAGTTAACATTACTATTACTGTATTAGTGAAACAATCATTTCCCAGCTTTTTTATATTTTTTGGTACCTGTGGATTTGAAGAATTTGCCGCTCCTAGAATTTTGCCGCCCCGGGCAGCCGCCCGCTTCGCCTCCCCCCTAGAGCCAGCCCTGAACGGCACAGGAGTGAACTTACCTGTAAACACTTGAATTCAGTGGGAGGCAGAGCTGGGCAAATACTTTGAAAAAGTATTTAAATATTAAATACTAAATACTTTCAGAAAATTGAAAGTATTTAAATATTAAGTATTTTCAAAAGATAAAAGTATTTAAATAATAAATAACAAAAGTAATTAAATAGTTTAAACTTAGTATTTAAATACTTTCTGAATATTTAAATACTTTGATAACACTGAAATATTTTGAAGCATAATAATGATAATGATAATATTAAGTGTAAAAATAGCCTTTAATGTTTACTAGTGAAATATTTTGTCGAACTCCTCTATATGTTTCCTTAAATATATAAGGAATAAGAAACCAGACTGCAACCAACAGCTATTCTCCGGACTAATGCCCCGCCGAGCGCTGAATTACGAGTTACAAGCCTGGCCGCGTTAAGTACAATAAGTATGTATTGCCACAAAACGCTAAGTTTCGATTGTAATAGACACCAGCCGAAAGACTTATTCCCATTCAAAGGAGCTCTCGTGCCAGCCACCCCATACCACTTGCAGACTGCAGTTTCGAGCTATTGGCTCTCGTCAGTGCAAGGTAGGTCTGAGACGGCTGTAACGAGGCATTTGTTCACTCTTGGTACATGACGAGATTTATAAAACCACGACATGCAACAAAAATGACAGGCTCCATCTAGCGGCTGATATCCATTACAATCGAAACAGCAGTAGCCCTGACATGGGCACAGTTAGTAGATATGCTTCTAGAGGGCAGAATATTTACTAGTGAAATATTTTGTCGAACTCCTCTATATGTTTCCTTAAATATATAAGGAATAAGAAACCAGACTGCAACCAACAGCTATTCTCCGGACTAATGCCCCGCCGAGCGCTGAATTACGAGTTACAAGCCTGGCCGCGTTAAGTACAATAACTATGTATTGCCACAAAACGCTAAGTTTCGATTGTAATAGACACCAGCCGAAAGACTTATTCCCATTCAAAGGAGCTCTCGTGCCAGCCACCCCATACCACTTGCAGACTGCAGTTTCGAGCTATTGGCTCTCGTCAGTGCAAGGTAGGTCTGAGACGGCTGTAACGAGGCATTTGTTCACTCTTGGTACATGACGAGATTTATAAAACCACGACATGCAACAAAAATGACAGGCTCCATCTAGCGGCTGATATCCATTACAATCGAAACAGCAGTAGCCCTGACATGGGCACAGTTAGTAGATATGCTTCTAGAGGGCAGAATATTTACTAGTGAAATATTTTGTCGAACTCCTCTATATGTTTCCTTAAATATATAAGGAATAAGAAACCAGACTGCAACCAACAGCTATTCTCCGGACTAATGCCCCGCCGAGCGCTGAATTACGAGTTACAGCGCTCGGCGGGGCATTAGTCCGGAGAATAGCTGTTGGTTGCAGTCTGGTTTCTTATTCCTTATATATTTAAGGAAACATATAGAGGAGTTCGACAAAATATTTCACTAGTAAATATTCTGCCCTCTAGAAGCATATCTACTAGCCTTTAATGGCTAAACTTCGCCAAATTGTATTTTCTATTTTTGTAGAAATCAATAAAGACTTAATATTGTCATTATCATTATTATTATTTTATTAAATACTATTTGACTCTTTGAGGTGTCAAAATTTTAGGTTTCATGACTTTTATGAACTTCTACAACACTATTTTAATACTTCTATACTTAATCAGTTCTAGTTGGGTATTGGACTTTTACTTATCCGTAGAGCTAGGTCTTTGCGTCTACTGCAAGTACCCAAATAAAGCACATAGACTATGGCACTAGTTCAACTGTTCTCTGTCACAATCACAAAACATATACATGCAGAATGAGAGGGAAATATGCGTTTATTTTCGGTTTATTATAAATATTTAAAAAATCATAAATGGTATAGTCCTTAAAATAGTTTCAAATAATCCCCATTGATCTAAGGAATACAACCATATACAGTTTTTATCATAAACTCTGTATATAATTAAATGCCATACTTTAATAATGAAATTAGGAACTATTTTCATTGACAAACTACGATATTCAAGTACAATAGAAATTTACAATAAAAAAAATATATAGTTGTATTCCTTAGAACAATAGTAATTCTTTAAAACAGTTTTAAAGATTATAGTATATTTGGTTATTTAATTACTTATAATAATCCGAAAATAAACGCATATTTCCCTTTCACTCTGCAAAAGCCTAACCTTAACAGTTAACACTTACTGTCTATGTCTGCTCTCAACCAACTCTGGGAATTAAGACGTGAATGACTGAAGACTGAATGATGCATTGTGTTTATTAACTACATGTCTTGATTCTTGACGAGTATCTGCCTGTCTCCCTGGTGCATTTGGTTACACTTGTTGTATTTATTTAAATACTTTTGAGATTCAAATACTTCTGAAAGTATTTAAATACTGTCAGAAAAGGATTTAAATACTTTTTAGAAGTATTTAAATACTTCTCAGTTATTAAAATAGTTTAAGTATTTATAAATACTTTAGGATCATTTTCACAAATACTAAGTAGTAAATATTTCAGATAAAGTATTTGCAAGTATAAATACAAATACTTGTTGCAAGAAGTATTTAAATACTTGGTATTTAAATACTTCCTAGTATTTAAATACTTATGAGGTATTTGTAAGTACATATTTGCCCAGCTCTGGTGGGAGGTTTACCTGAATATTCAAAATGTAGGTACTAGGCTATTGACTATGTGATTTAGTAAGGAACAATTGCGTTAAAGTGTTTTTATTGTTTCATCCGTTTATTGATCACCTAAATATGATAAAATCACAAAATGCTGTTAAATTTAAGGGTACATTTTTGAGAAGGTTTTGGTGAAAGGAGTTAGTTTTTTTAATATAACTCAAAAACTAAACGGAATTCAAACAAATTACAAGAGTACTTTTTGTAAAAAATTAAGTATTCCATTGAACCTCGAAAAAAACATTTTTATACTCAATGTAAGCATATACAAATCTGCAGAAAATGCGAAAAATCGTAATTTTTTTTTACATTTTTGCTTATAACTTTCTGAGCAGAGATAGGTATAGAAATTGCTTCAGAGAAAAGAAAATAGAGATTCCAAGCGTTAAAATGGTCTGGGAAAAAGGTTTTATGATGAAAATTGGCTGATGTATTCAAAGTTGGCTATTTCTTGTCGTTTTTTTACCGCTTTTGCTTATGTACTATTTTCTTTACAATTATTAATGAGAAACTTTATTTTTATTGGCTATAACGCAATTTTGAGGTTATTGAGTGATAATAATTAACATGTTTTATTTTAATTTGTAAAATTTAATAACTGTTGCAAATAAAAAATGGGTAAAGACATGCATTTTTTCAGTTCTTTTATATACAAGTCAATCTGATGTCTCTTCAACAAAATTACAATTGTCGGTTTGAAAATCAATTTCTTGTCTGCATCGACGTCCTTTTCAGATATATCTCTAGCACATTTGCGTTTTGGTAGTTGCCTCCTGTGCATTGTTTGCAAAAAATGGAGAATTTAATACCCAACTTCCTGTAACCACAGTTTCCACGGCAGCCTTTCAAACATTCACAAGCTATCCGCTTGATATGTTTTTGAGGTCGCTGAATATGATTATGAGATCAAAACATAGGAAAGACGAAAATATTAAGGATTGAAACCACCCTTAAATACTGAAAAATTAATAATTACTTCCACATCCAGTGGAAAATTTTTTTTTTAATTTTTATTGTTCAAGTAGGCTTAGAATGTCATGAAACGTCGAGATTTTAAATTTGAGCGAAAAAAAATTCTGTCTGTCGTTCTGTCGGTCTGTAACTTTTTTGTGCGCACGTTTACTCTGGAACCGTTTGAGATATTGACTTGAAATTTGGTACACATATGTACTTTAACGAGATCAAGAACTAGATTATATTTTCATATTGTTCCGTCGAAGGGTTGGGGGGTAAATTGGGGTTAATTTGGGGTAAATAGGTAAATCAAGTGGGTAAGGGTCCATAAAATTGGTATTTAGTATATACAAGAGAAGCGAGGTCTCAAAAAAAATTTTGGCATTAGCCACCCCCCATTACCACCCATTATTAAAGGGGATGAAAAACAATTGTGATTTAGTGTGTGTACAAAAACCAGAAACCTCAAAATATTTTTTTACTGCATCCACCCCCCCACTACCACCCCCTATCACCACCCCCCACCCCACTACCGATGTGGGGTATTGTTTTATGGGTTTTTGGGGTAGAGGATTTCAAATATTATATTATTAAAGTTCCATAAACAATTATTTCCACATACAAATTTTTTTCGTTGTGAGTGACTTGGATAGAAAATCTGGATGTGGAAGTAGTGATTCCTTGGATTTTTTCAGCGGTTTTTTTCTAATGTTACAAATAAATTCACGAAAATCCATACACTTATGTTTTTTAGGTCGTTGAAAGTGATTATGTGGTCTAAATTTATTTAAAAAAAAAAAAAGGTGGATTAAAAATGGTCACAAAAGAGTATAGTAATATGTCTAATTTTATTAAAAAATACAGAATGTTATAAATTAATCAAAATAATACAATTAAGTAAACTAATTAAATAAGACTTTTAATCTGCACTCTAAATACACTAAAGCGCAATGCAATCCGCTTTTTCCGCGTATTCTTAAAAAAATAGACGGCTATTGTTCGCTTCTCTACCTACTATTGACATTTAAAATGCGCGTACAAACTGAAAAGTTGTCATATCTCTGGAACAGTTTGTCGTAGAAAGAAAAATAAAAACCCAGACTCTTCGTTTTTTGATAAGCTTCATTTCATTCTTATATCATGTTTCTATCAATGTTATAGTTTTCGAGATATTTCAATTTTAAATAGTTAATTTTCTTGCGTATGCGCTCAAGCGCCATCTTTAAACCTTTATATCTCTAGAACAGTTTGTCGTATGAAAATAAAAACAAAACCAAACCATTCGTTTTTTTATAAGCTTCATTTTTGTACTCTTACAATTTTTTATAAACAAATATTTTCTGAGCAATTCCCAAAAACTCGATTTTTTTAAAGAAATTATGAAAATTTTCATTATTGAAAATGGATACAGAATGAAAAATAATTATTTTAAAAATTCCAAAAAATTTGAGCATGCTAGTAATAATATTCATTAACAATACCTTGAAGGATTTTTTAAAATTTTGAATTAATAAAAAATTATAGCAATAAAACTAAAAAAAAATGGCTCCTAAATTTTTAAATACGCTACTTTTTTGTTTGTAACATTTTTAGTATCCATTATAAAAGGTCGTAATAAGTTTCAATACAAGAAAATTTTAATTTTTTAAGCACATATTTAATTTTTACAAGAATAAATTTTTTTATCATAGTTGTAGATTTTGAGTAATTTTAGATTTTAACGTCGTATATTTTTCTGAAAGTTTCGGCGCCATTTTGAAAATGCCATATTTCCAAAACTTAGAAAAAAAAAATAAAAGCTTTAATTTTGTACTCTTGCATTTTTTTATTAAAGTCCACGTTTTTCGAGTAATTTTAAAAAACCTTTAGGAATACTGTTTTAAGGGGTGAAAATTGTAATTTTCAGTTCGCAATATCTCGAAAAAAGTGTATAACACCTTTCTTTCTTATAATTTGATTCTCAATCAGATTATGTGCCTTTTTTGTTGTTTTTTTTTGTGACAACCCCCAAGAGTGAGTGGCAACTACCACTAACCAAAAAGCAGGAAGAATGACAATATATATTCTTATGAACATACTTTATGAAGCATGCTGAAGAAAAAAAATTGGACATTCATTTCATCGTTTTCGGGCTGGGATTTAAAAGCTTCACTTACTGTACTAATAGCATAGATTTGAAATGGATATCAATGAATTCAGAAAAAAATCTATAATTTATTGAAGACTATGAGCCACCACCTTCCCATTTGAAAAAAAAAAATTTCAATTTTGGAAGATTCGTAAATAGTTATTAATGAAATTAAACGAAAATTATATTTTTCCCTTGGATTTTACCTGCCGTAGAACAAATTTTGGTATTCCAAAGTACTCTAGACGAATGTTTTAAAATGCTTAAAAAAACAACATAGACTCAAAAATTCGCGAAAACCTCATGATATACTCAGAATGTTGTCTTAAATCCAAATATGTAAAAATATACAGGATATTCCATTTAAAAATCGAAAGTTGCATTCATTTCCGGGTAAACCGGAAATGATCTCATACTGTTATCTATGTCCAAACATCCATTTTTACAGGTAGTTTATGGACCCCAAATTTCAAATGGATAAGTTAAAAAATAAAGGAATATAGCGGGGATCCACTAGCCTGTGGAACCCGGTATAAGCAAAAGAGGTAAAAAACGACAAAAAATAGCCAACTTTGAACGGCAATATCTCGGTTAATTTTCATTATAGAACCTTTTTAACAGGTGGAATATCTACTTTCTTTTCTCTGAAGCAATTCCTATACCTATCTCTGGTGAGAAAAAAGATAAGCGAAAATGTAAAAAAAAAGAAATTCACGGTTTTTCGCATTTTTTGAAGATTCTATTATTATTCTTATTCTTACATTAAGTATAAAAAATAGTTTTTTTGAGGTTGCAAATTCGATGGAAAATTCAATTTTCTACAAAATGCACCCCTGAATTTAATATCATTTTGTGATTTTATCATATCTAGATGACCAACAAAAAAAAAACCTTTTAACGCAATTGTTCCTTACTTCCTCTTTTTTTTTGTACATAGTCAATAGCCTATACACCCACCAGAAGTGTATGTATTTACTTGTTTTAGCTCTTATATGATTATTTAATATCTTGCTCTTATATGATTATTTAATTACTTCCACATCCAGTGGAAGTATAGTAACGACAAAAAAATCTTTAAACATTTTTATTGTTCAAATAGGCTAAGAATGCCATGAAACGTCGAGATTTTAAGTTTGAGCGATAAAAATGTCTGTCTGTCTGTCGGTCTATAACTTTTTTTTGTGTGCACGTTTACTCTGGACCCGTTTAAGATATTGACTTGAAATTTGGTACACGTATGTATTTTAACGTGATCTGGAACTAGATTATATTTTCATCTTGTTCCATCGAAGGGTTGGGGGTAAATTGGGGTATATTTGGGGTAAATAGGTAAATAAAGCAGGTAAGAGTCCAGAAAATTGGTATTTAGTATATTAAAGAGAAGCTAAGGTCTCAAAAAAATTTTTGGCATTAGCCACCCCCATTACCACCCCCACCCCATTATTAAAGGGGATGAAAAAAAATTGTGATTTAGTGCGTGTACAAGAACCAGAAGCCTCAAAATATTTTTTTACTTCATCCAACCCCACTACCATCCCCTATCACCATCCCCACCCCACTACCGATGAGGTATCGTTTTATAGGTTTTTGGGGTAGAGGATTTCAAATATTATATTATTAAAGTTCTATAAGCAATTATTTCCACATACAAAATTTTTTCGTTGTGAGTGACTTGGATAGAAAATCTGGATGTGGAAGTAGTGATTCCTTGGGCAGCGGTTTTTTATTCGATTTTTGAAATTTTTTGCAAAAATTAAAGTAAAAAATATTTTTTTGCATACATAATAAATAAAAATTAAGATTAATAAAATGTGTATTTTATTAATGTTGAATTTCTAATTTGAATGACTAAATTTACTTATATGGCATTAAAAATATAAAAATGAAAAATCTAGTAGTTAACACATTTGAGCTAGATTACTCATTAGTAAGGTCCTTAAAAACTAACTTTCAAACTTTACCCGGGGCAACCTCTTATTTTGTTCTATGATATAAAAAAAGACTTCCATAAAAATTTCAGATTTTTAAATAATGTTTTAGAGGTCAATACCAAGTCTTGAATTTTCAAGATAATCGAGAATTTTTACAAAATTTTTACAAAATAAATCAAATAAACATCAAAATGACATTGATCATCAATTGAATTAATAAAATAGGACAGTACATTGTCCCCCCACTTTCATCTCAACTCAACTGTATTTTATTAACAACTTTTTCATTTATATTATTTTATATATATAACATTGTAATTGCTGTACAGTTGTACATATTAATTACATGTTTAATGAACATAATTTCTTTTGTAACTGAATTTAATTATTATTAATTCCTAACTAGTTTTTTTTTTTAATTTTAAAACTTTACAGGGGCGGTAGAGACCTGAACTGAGTTAAAAAATCCCAAAAAATTATAGTCCGGCAGCGGAACAGTGTTTTTTCCCTGAAGTAAACATTTTCGTATTGTTTTTTTTTTTTAATGGATTCTCGTAGATTTATATGTCTATTTACCATATCCGACTGATGACAAGCTGGCATCATTGAGCAACTTGAGATATACAGAGTGTTTCAAAACAATAAGATGATTGTATATGTTTTTGGCTTTACGATGCGTCGTACGGAAAAAGGTAATCTATGCAAAATAAAACATAATTAAATTTCCTACAAGAATGTCTATATTTATTTTCTTCATATGTGTTATAGTTTACGAGATATTCGCCAGCCAAACTAGATAATTAAAAAACAGTATTAGGTACCTTGAATATTTCTATCAAAGCGGTTTACCGTGGTCTGCTAAAAAATCACAGTCACAAAACGATCTCTATTTTACAACACTCGATGTATTTACTAACGTAATATTTTGTCGAAATTTCCTTAAATATACAGTGTGACTCACTTAAAATGAAGACGCCCTTATAACTTTTTTATTTTGTTTTCGATTTGAATAAAATTTTACTCAAGTATAGAACAAATTAGGATCTACTTATGACCAGAAAAACATTCGCCTGCTACAAAGGCAAAGCCACCTGTGGTACCAAAATATGCTGAAAAAAATTAAAAATCTTATTAACGAAATGATTGTATATGTTTTTGGCTTTAAACTTGAATACTGCTTAGTTCTTAATTTTTTCTCATTATTGTATGGTTAATTATGCATTAACTTATTGAGTTTATTGATTTTACAAAGTTTTACAGGAAATGGAAAAAATGTTACAATTTGGTATATCACCGAAAATTGAAATTTTAAACGTACAAAATTGGGTGCTACTGGAGCATCTTAAATCTATAAATTTTGAGTAAACATTTTAATTGAAGAAAATACGTTAATTAGAAAATTCCTGACATGTGCTGTTTCTAAAATGAACGTTACTACTATAGTCCAGTCAACGGGGAAGGGGGGGGGGGGGTTCACCTCTAATTTAAGTACTAATGAATGGATTTTGATGAAACCTTGTGCACTGTGTTTGTAATGAAAAATACATGAGAATTCGAAAAAAGGCTCTACAAGTGACGATTTCTGCAAGAAAGATACCTAACCCAGACACCAAAAAATTGACGGATCAGCGCTTTTATGGTGCGTCCGTTGGCCCGAAAAAGGAAGTGTACAAGATTACATTATAGAAATTAAAACAGTTGTGGGAAAGCATTTGGACCGCGGGAAAGTCCACTTAGTATTTGATCGTTATATTGAATACAGCACCAAAAACTGCACTAGGTGTGAGAGAGGCAAAACCACTAGTAGAAAATATAAACGGACCAATTTAACACAACTACCTGCCCGAAAATCAATAATGGATGAAACGGAAAACAAAAAACAATTGATTAACTGTATTTGTCTTAGCTTTATAGAGGACTACGCTTACAACGTAAAGCATGCCTTTAAGCATAAATTAGTTATAACTGGTGAAGAACCTGAATCCTACGAAATTCATAATGGTATGGTTTCTTAAGAGCAACGCATGAAGAAGCTGATCCTATGATTGTACAACAAGCTATAATTGAAGCTAAGACCAATCCACAAGCCGAAATAATAGTTATGTCAGATGATACTGATGTGTTTCTGTTACTTTTGTATTTTTGTAATTTGGTTGAAATTATCAATCGCGTTTTCATGCTGTAGCTGGCCATGCGATAGTTGATATAAAAGCGTCAGTGTTAAAGCATCAGGACATAATACCGGACGTTTTAGCAGCACATGCCCTTAGTGGATGTGACACCACTGCAATGTGTTTTGGAATTGGTAAGAACAAAGTTTATAAAGTTTTAAAAAAGGATACTCTTTGTCATACATGGGCGAAGTAAATCAAGATATTAGTGACATTACAAATTGCGAATCAACATCTGAGGCTCGTGTACGTCTGTGGGCTGAGAGAACAGCATGCGCAAGGTCACAATTACCTCTTTTACGATCTCTTCCGCCAACAAATGCAGCATTTATTGAAAACGTGAAACGTGCCCACTTACAGACCTGCATTTGTCAAAATGCGTTGCAATCAGACCTTCCGAGTCTACAGCCAACCAATTACGGTTTTTATAAAGATGTGAATGCCAAGTGTTCGTTTCCGATAACTTTACCAGAGAAAGTAGAAGTGGCACCTTCTGATGTTTTAAAATTAATTAGGTGCTCCTGTAGCACTAACAAACCATGCAGTACAAACAGATGTAGCTGTAAAAGCTCTGGGTTGCCCTGTACAATGTTCTGCGTTTGCTAACCCATACTGCCACTGTGAACGACAATGAAGGCGAAGAAGACGAATGTTCACTTTCCAATGATGAAATCTATTCAGAAAATGATGAAATCTAATATATATAAATATAATATACTTTTTGTTTAAATTTTACATAAACTTTATGAGAAGCAAACCATCTGTAAAAAACTCGTTTATTTACGTAAAATTTACAAAAAAATTAAAAAGAGTGATATTTCACCTACTTACTTATCAGACACCCCGTACCTGCAGTTGCTCCAGGATGAAGCTTTGTCATCACTTGGATATCAAAACTAGGAGACCCTTAGACCCCAAATCCGTTTTGAAAAAAACTTAATACGAAATTGTTGGGTTTTCTCCGTGGCTGCCAGACTATTACAGTAATTCTGTTTAATAGAGTAGATCAAAATGGCAGGGTGCCCCAAAGAAAATTAAGAAAAAAAAATTTACCCTAATTTAAGGACCACCCTATTACTCATATAAATATCTTTTATAAGGAAGTTATGTACTAGCCATGTCAGATACTTTCCAATATTTTTTGATTTTTCTAATTTTAAAACCGACATATTTTTTAAACGATAACTTCATATTATTATTGACTCATTCGAAACAGGAATTTTAAAACAAATATTGTAAAGAGTTATATAACAGAAAAAATACTTCAAAGTAGAATAAGGTGTTTAGGAGTACATTCTGTCTGCACATTGTCATTGCGAATTTTAGCATTTAAATCTGACAAATATTTCCACAGTACATTATCGAAAGGGGATAATTTTTTGTAATCTAGCAGACCAGTCTATAGCTCTTCTCTTTCCAATTCACCTTTAGGAAAACTTTATCCAGATAAAGTAAAACGGGGATCGCCTAATGTGGACGTGCGCCGTTCATTGTTATATCTATTATTAACAACGGTAATGTTAATATAATGTTCAAAGATAGCATACGATATCATATTTAGTTACTTTAACTATTATTTGTAACATTTTAATTACCTCGTTACGAATAATGAAAATACTGTTTTTAAACTATTATTTAATGGCGATCGTTAAACGTTGAATGTATAAACGACTACCAATTAAAACCAACTTTATTTTGACATCTCACGTTTAATCAACAAATACCTACATACGTCATATTAACAATCTTTTCAACTAACTTGTTCCCACGGGATGTAACATTTTAAGTGAAATTTTACTAGAAAACAAGGTAGTAAATTATTATTATTAAACAGATAAAAATAAGATATCCAAAAAAAAAGAAAACAATCAGTTACAGACATTGAAGCTTTATGGTAATTATGTACATGTTCGTTACCAGCTTATGATCGTGACGTTCTCCAACAAGCTACATCCAACAGTTAGAAAATTGTGAATTTTTCTGCAGGTATTTTTGTTGTTTTTATTTCACTTGGTATCGTTTTTCTAATTTCTAATAATTTTATGAAAATAATAAATATGTTATAGTACAAGGGGAAGATCATGCCTATTGTGATGTAAGTTATTGACAATGTTAGCAATAAAATAATGAGTTCTTTTATGCCTTGTTGCCAATAACCAAGCAAGATAGGGCATAAGACTCTACGTCTACGTGCCTTATTTTCTTCAAAATAATGGTTATAACAAGAAACGGTACAGTTGTCAGTTAAAGTAGTGTTACTATGAGAAGATGACAGATGACAGATGACAAAAAATATGCGCAGAAACGAGTTTGTGCGCTCCATCATTCTAAGCCAATGAGAAAGAATTACGTGACATTCAATGTCAACACCAGTGGCGGCGGTGCCCTGCAGTAGAGCGGCGGCGACGCTAATAATAATAATAATAAAACAACTTTATTAGGCAAAGTTTAGTAGAACTTACTATTCTTACTCTTCTCCTGAACAAAGGTTACTCGTAAGAGTTGGCAAGTTTTAATCTACTCCATTTTCACAGTTCCTTGACCGCGAAACTTTTATTGCAATTACACATCCCTATACCCCTGATAAAGCTATGCCACTGGTAAAAATATTCGCGCATTTTGGCTCCGCCCTGGCATCTCATAGTAATACTATTTGTATCGGTCGCCAAAGTCTCAAATATGGGGTTCCGAAGCTCTTATTTTTCGTCATTATTTGATAGCGATCCTACAATTCTTGTCGGTCATTTAAAATTCAATTAAAAATCTGAAACAAGCACAGGTCATTTGTGAATAAAACACTTTTTAGCAGCTTTTTTTTTTGTTTGTGTTGTTGATGTCTATATAAAAAATCAACTTGTGTCTTCTAGTTACTTCCACATCCAGTGGAAGTATAGTAACGACAAAAAAATTTTTTTAAAATTTTTATTGTCCAAATAGCCTTAAAATGTTATGAAACGTCGAGATTTTAAGTTTGAGCGAAAAAAAAATTTCTGTCTGTCGGTCTGTCGGTCTGTCGGTCTGTCTGTAACTTTTTTTGTGCGCACGTTTACTCTGGAACCGTTCAAGATATTGACTTGAAATTTGGTACACGTATGTACTTTAACGAGATCTGGAACTAGATTATATTTTCATCTTGTTCCGTCAAAGGGTTGGGGGGTAAATTGGGGTAAATGGGGGTAAATAGGTAAATCAAGCCGGTAAGAGTCCATAAAATTGATATTTAGTATATATAAAAGAACTTAGTCACAAAAAATTTTTTGGCATTAGCCACCCCCATTACTACCCATACCTCATTATTAAAGGGGGTGAAAAAAAATTAAATTGTAATTTAGCGTGTATACAAGAACCTAAGCCTCAAAATTTTTTTTACTTAATCTTTTACTTTTTTGATGATTTTCGGGTCTTAGATGTCACCTGAGAGAATTCTCGTGACATGAATCTTGTTTGTGACGATTTGTGACAAAAAATTCATTATTTTTTTGTAGAACAAACTCTGATTTATTGTCTGAATGTTGGTTGTGGCATTTTCTTATTTTTTCTCTGTTTATTATTGGGATCCTCTGCCACATATATTTTCTTCTATACAATGACGTAAAAGTCACAGGCGTAGAGATTATTTTCCAGTAAAATACTGGATAATTGTATTATTTTGTAGATTTCACGGATATTCTATAGAAGAAAATATATGTGGCATCCCAATAAGAAACAGAAAAAACTCTGATTTTTTTTTTATTTGATCGAAAAATCATGATATATTATGTCCGAGGCAAGAAATATGTGTTTTACTTAAAGAAATAATTTTTCATCATAATTTAAGGCTCTTTCTGTACACATACAATGCATACATTGCAACCACTTTTTAAATAAAAATGTAAATATTTTAGGCTAATAATTAATATATACAACGTGATCTACCATGACATTTTGTTGTCCCCGCCGAAAGGAGTTAAAAAAATGAAAAATTAAAAAAAATACCAATAAAATTACCTTATTTTCTTGTAGAAATGCGCCGCCAATGACTTTAACCAATCTGACGTAAGGCGCTACAAACATATCACTTTATCAGACTTGGAATTGACATTATTGACAGCAAAATTGGAGAGGGTAGAAGTGACTTTTTGGTTTTAATCAAATCACACTACAAAAATAGCGAAATAAATCGAAATAATTCGAAAAGACATTGACTTTATGGTGGTGAATTCTGCAAAAACAAGTAGATAGAAGAGATATTTACTTAAACCGGTCAATAACACACCGGGGTCCTGATTATTCGACCGAAAGCAAAAAACGCTGCACTTTGATCTGTGCTTTGACCGCACTTGCCGGATTCACTTTTTATGCCAATTAAGGAAATGTAAACATCTCCAATGCGTTCTTTCAGAAGTAAGTTCGTCGACCTATTACCAACCTATTCAATAGCAGTAGTGTATCTTCGCAAATTTACTAGTAATTTAATATATTTTTTGCGGGAAGGGAGAAGGGGAAATCCATCATGGACACCCACCGCCTTGGATCTATAACGTTGGGTAGTGCTGGACTCTAACCGAGCTAAAACCCCTCCGGAAAAGTGGTCCCTTCCCCGTCTTCAGTGTTTCCTCATATCCTGGAACCGCTCTCGCTTACCGTCAGAATATCAGGTCAATCTTAATGTTCGAAATGATCTGCCTCCGCAGAGATCTCCTCTCAGTACTTTCCTACTTCGTTGAAACGATTAGAGGTTCAAGTTTCTTTCGTCTACTTCCTTGATTTTCATAACTGATGTTATCATGTCCTCCAAGAGTTGCCAGTTTTCCTCTGATTCTAGCATCCTCGACACCATGTCATCGGGCGTAACTGGTCCGCCTAGCCTATTTATGACTCGTAGTCTTTCTTCTCTCCACCTGCTGCACCGGAATACGGTATGCTCCGTATACTAAATTACCTCAGAACACTCTAAAATTTTGCAGGGGCTTTCCCACATTGAAGACTAGTACACCATTTTATTTTCCGCATATCATGGTATATCACATTATATAGGTAAGCAAAACATTGCTCTTCATAAAATGTCTTCAAACTCTAACCAAAAAAAGACGACATAAGAAATTTATTCTCGAATTTTTTGATGGACTGGAAATAGCTCTTTGTGCAACAAATTAGGAAAAATGTTTTTTCTCCGTATTAAGCGTACGACGCATACGGAAAAAAGATTTTTTCTACGATTGTGCTGAAAGTCAAATTTTCTAACTTCAAAATGACTGCAGAAAATATAACTTTGCCGCACGCCGTGCGGCAAAGAATTTACCACACGCCTTGATTACATCTTCACACACAGGAATAAAATAGTGTGTTTACCTTAAAGAATTTTATATTACTTACTGGCAATAACAATTAATTTCTATAAATGTACATTAATTACACATGAATTGCAATTACAAAGTTAGAATTTCTAACTTCAGAATGACTGCTGAAAATGTCACTTTAAATAATATCTAACAGGCAGCAAATTTTAAATTTTGGAAAGACTTTAAAAAAGGGAAATAACTTCACAACCGTAGAAAAACTAGTTGTGGCAAGCTTCATTGCAAAACTCGTGATAGGAACACTCGCTGCGCTCGTGTTCCTACTTTCATACATCGTTTTGCAATGAAGCCCTTGCCACACTTGTATTACAATCTACTATTCCCTACGTGTTGCATACGATTTTTTCACTGACCTTTGGAAAAATTATTAAAGATATTTTTTGAATTTTAAATTTGAAATTTATATACTTATTTTATACTTATACAGAGTGATTCAAAGTAATGGTACAACACTTAACTGTAGATAGTAGGAGTCAAAATATTAAGATTTAGCCAATAATGCCTTAATGAAATGTTTATAGGTAAAAAGATACAGGGTGTTAGAGTTAAAATTAAATTTTTTATTTTCCTTTCTAATTTAATGATTTTTTTAACATTTTATCATGAAAATTGATATGGGGTTATTTGTGGTGGAAAATCATAATACACCTTCAACTTTCGTCTAGCTCCTAGAGGGCGCTACGTATGCTATGTTTAATGTGTTAAAAGGGCCGTAACTTTTTCACCCGCACATTTATTGCAAATTTCGCATGAAGTTTGTATCCCTCTATCATTTCGTAATAAAAAAGGTATACTTGTTTCAAGTCTCTAAGTACAACAGGTTTTGAGAAAATTGCAAATCAAGAGTTACATGCAAATTCATTATACAATTTGAAAAATTATTTTGGTGGCAAAATTCGACACTCTTTAGTTGTAAATATTTTTTTCTGTATAGCTACTACCGTTTATGTGGTAATTGTTTGTATGGCGTTTAACAAATTCAAAATTTCAGACATTAAAACAAAACAAATAATACACATTTAACTAGTAGACAAATAATTTAATTCAAAATGGTAAACAATGTATCACAAATAATAAGAACTAGAACAATAATGAGAACAACTTTAAAATACCTACTGCAATAAATGTTCAACATGACCACCATTAACCTCAATACATTTTTTTAAACGTTTATTTAGAGAATATCTAACTTTAGATAACGATTCTCTGTTATTCCTAATAGTTCCCACAGCTTCACAATTTTTTTCTCAAAATTCTTCCCGGGTATTTATGTTATCATTGTATACTAAATACTTACAGTAGCCTCAAAAGTAAAAATCCAAAGGATTGACGTCAGGTGGCCAAGGAAATTCACTTCCTCGACCGATCCAGTGATATGGATAGTGCATATTTAAATGATTACGTACTTCTATCGAATAATGTGCTGAGACCCCATCCTGCATGTACCACATATTGTTTCTTAAATTTATCGGAACATCATATAAGATTTCAGGAGGAATGTTTTCTAAAAAGTCCAAGTAGGATGCACCATTTAAAGGTGGTAACTCAATCGGCCCTAGTATGCAGTCTCCAATGATAGCGCACCACACATTTATTTTAAATTCGTGCTGGAAGTGTTTTTCCTTGTATAAATAGGGATTCTCAAGTTCCGACAAATGACTATTTCTTCAATTAAATACCCCACGCCTGGTAAAAGTGGCCTCATCCGTAAACAATATTCGATTCATAAACATATGGTCATTATGTTGTTTGTTATGAAAAAATAATGAAAACTACGACCTTTGTGGAAGATCACGAGGTAACATATTTTGCACTGGAGTAATGTGATATGGTTTAAATTTGTCTTTCTTTAATAATCTATGAATTGATGACTGACTTAAACCAATTGCTGCCGATAACCGCCGCGTACTTATTTGCGGATTTTCTGCCACACGAACAAAAACGTCTTCTTCTTGATCCACAGATATTCTTTTTGGAGGACCAGCAATATCACGTTTTGGGCAGAATGCACCTGTTCTCCCAAATGATCAGAAAGGTTTTTAAATAACCTATGATTAGGCAGCCTTCTGTTTGGATACAGTTCTAAGTACCTTCGAGCTGCAGCACAATCACAAAAATTTACTTGCGAGTATACACAAACCATGTCTCTCATTTTAGAAGTCGAAAAAAATGTATGGCGAAGCATTTTTTATGAAACGATATTAGAAATAAATAAAAAACACAACACATTATTAAATAAAACTTTCCGCAACAGCTGATTATGATTTGACAGGTACTTTTTGTCTTTAGGCCTACTTGATAAATATGCTTCTTTCTGTGATAATGCTGTATCACAACGCCTACTTTTAAAAATTATTATTTGAAAAGGCTTTTAAAAAATTTACAAGGAACTCTTGATTTGCACTTTTCTCCTGTTTTACTTAGAGACTTGAAACAAGTATACCTTTTATATTAAAAAATAATAAAGGAATACAAACTTTATGCGAAATTTGCGATACATGTGTGGGTGAAAAAGTCACGCCCTTTTAACACATTAAACATAGCGTACGTAGCGCCCTCTAGAAGCTAGACGAAAGTTGAAGCTGTGTTATGATTTCCCACCCACCAATTTTCCTGAAAAAATGTTAAAAAACATTAAATTACAAAGGAAAATAAAAAATTTAATTTTAACTATAACACCCTGTATCTTTTTACCTATAAACATTTCACTAAGGCGTTATTGGTTAAATCTTAATGTTTTTACTCCTACTATCATAGTTAAGTGTTGTACCATTACTTATGAATCACCCTGTATACTTTTTTTGACAATAAATTGTCCTCTTTTTAATAGCATTGATTTACAACTTTTTTAGTGCGGAAATATCTCATTTCTGAAATCGATCAAGAATGTCTACTTTCTTGGCGCAATTTCAGATCCCAAAATACGCCATTATAGTATTTTAGTCCGCTGCTAAGCAACTATTCTGGACTGTTTTTTATATATAAAAGTTACCTTTCCGGCTTAAGCCGGGAAAGTAACTTTTATATATAAGAAGATCCTGCCTCTGCCGCAATGATTAGATCATCCGCGTATACTAGTACCACCGTGGTTCTGTGTTTCTGTATCTTCGTTAAAGTTTGGTGTTTATTTTATTGTGCTTTGTATCAATTGATTTGGGATCATGGTGAATAGAAGGGAGGACAGAGGGTTGGTTGATTCTTATATTGTTCTTTTTCCGTCATCTGTCCGATTCATTGAATTGCGATGCTTTCATGAAGACATGCTTTTATTTTCCTGTTTACTAGGTAGTGTAATACTCGTTTACTGCGTTGGGTGTTCATTATGGCCTGACGGATAGTGTCAAATGCCTTCCAGAGATCTATTACGACTACGTGTTGTTTTGTCCTTTTCTCTCAATTTTTCTTCCAGTGTACTTATGGTGGTGTACATATGGTCGTTCGTTGACGTACCTTTGACGAATCCTCTTTGATAGTCTGATGATCTTTCAATGTGTTCGAACTTTTGCCTTTGGACATCTATTGGATATAAATTACTTTCACACATCGTTTCTACATGGTAAAATTATCTACAAATCAAAATATTAAAGGTAAGAGGTATGCATGGATCAAATAGATTGTTTCTTTTATAAGAACCGGGCTATTAGAGACCACAGATCAGTATCTATAATTCACCACGATTACAATTTTTTATTTTCTTATATCAAAAATAGATAAGCTCAGCATTATTTATGCCACTTGACACGGTATATGTCTGTAAACAAAAAATTCTTAGAAATGAAATGTTGGCAAGTCTTCTATGTTATTCAAATGAGTTGCTGGAACCGGTGACCAGATCGGGTTAAAAAAATAGTGATAAAAAATTGGGAAACTTGATAATATAAATTCTTACTTCAAATTAATAAAAAAACGTCTTTTAAATCTTTATATAACTTATTTCTGGGGCTACAGTCAGGAATAGCTTATTATTTCTTTAAATATTAATTCAAGAATTGATGGTTATTATAATTGAGAGATAAAAAAATTATAATGTTATTCATACTCATTATTATACCCATCAAATATTAACGTGTCAACTGGTAAATGTTTTTGATTGGATTTCCGTACTCTCCCATATATAAGGTGAAGCGTAGAGAGGTCTCAATATTCTATTCTATTAAATTATAACTTTCTTCTAAATAAAGAAAATCAGATACTGATTTAAGTTAACACTTACATTGAGATTTTACCACGGTTAAGATAAAATGTAATCGTCTTACTTTACTTTTGTTTGCTGCTACTACCTGGTGTTACTGAGATTAAGTACACAACCAACATCTGCTTTATTTCTTATTGTTCAAGTAGGTACTTGCAATCAATAACGCTCAACTGCAACTTTCTATCGTGTCGTAATAGTCTTATTAAAAATACCTTACTCTCAGTTTGGGATGAAATTGATATATCACCTAATTTTCGTAAAGTTTGTTCACACCGTATATTCCAGTTTGTAACTTAGTAACATTTTGTTCCAAAATAAAATAACCAGATCTGTAAAGAAAGAGATCGGAAAAATACCTTCAAGGCTAGGGATACCATACGTCCCGAATTACCCAGGACAGCTTTGGTTTCAGAATATATGTCTCTATCATGTCCTGGGGTAAGAAAATGTCTTGGGTTGACTTTAAAACTTGCAAATCGGTAGAGTATTGCACTACATACCAAGCATGATCTGGGAACGCTGTCATTTTTTGAGGTGAATTTTGACTTCGAAAGGTCAAAGGGCCTGACTGTTGCGGCAACACTATGACCTTGTGTGACTGCTAACATGTTCCAGAGAAATCCCTACTACGTAAGAAACCAACATAACACAACAGATGTTTACAGATAGATAAATTTAGCCTGTAAACTTTGCTACGAACAAATTTAATATATGATTAGTTTAGCTCATATAGAAACATCTATGGGATATTTGCGGTAAAGAATGTCGAATCGAAAAGTGTTTATTGAAAACAGTACAGTTCCGATTGAATCGGAATGTCGGGTCATCTTGATAATGATAATAAAATATAGTTTATATATAACATGCCAGTTTATATGTCTCTGGCGATCACCTTGTATGACAAGTATGGCCCAATTTCACCAAAAATTATTCTACCATACTATTTTAGATATGTACCTTTGAAATATAAATTTTAAGACTAAAGTTATCGTGGGTCCTTTAGTCTTTACAGATTAAGAGAATGAAAAGGCGTCAAATATTACAACTTTTAAAATGAGCAATAACTCTTGGCAATCATGTGTAAATAGTGTAAAACAAAATTAAATTAATATGAACAAGATTCAATTCCTAATAAATAATTACACATACCTAAAAGATAATTACATATATGACAAAGTAATCAATATTTTTATTTCATCTGGTAATATATCATAGAATTTTATACAGAAATAAACAGTACACTTTACTCTATTAATTCTGCATTGGAGGGAAATGCAGTTTTAATGTTCAACGAGAAAATTATGGGCAAGATTATGGGTATGAGTATTACTTCCACATCGTGACTCGTGGCGTAGTAACGGTGAAAAAAAATATTTTAAACCTAAAAATTGATTTTTTTTTTTTTCAAATTGCCCTATATCATGAAATGTCGAAATTTTAGGTTTGAGCAAAGAAAAATTTTCTGTCTGTCTGTAACTTATTTTGTGCGCAGGATTTCTCTGGAACGATTTATGATGGTCTTGACTTGAAATCTGGTACATGTATGTATTATAACGAGATCAGGAATTAGATTATATTTTGATCTCATTCTGTTGGGGGGTTAGGCGGTATATGGTAGTAAATGGGTAAAGCAAGCAAGTAAAAGCCCACATGAGAAGCCAAGGCCTCAAAATATTTTTGGCATCAGTCACCTCCCACCCAACGAGAACACAATAGTTAAAAAAACGTTAAAATAACGTTGCCTTGGTTGAAATAACGTTAATGGTTAAAAAAACAACGTTTTTTTTAAACGCCTTTTCAACTGAACGTTTTTTAAACGTTAATGTAACAGCACAAAATAACCTAAAGTGTTAAAATTACTATTAAGAAACGTTAAACTAAAATGCATAAAAAAACTGAACATCGACTCAAAAATTCGCGAAAATTTCAGGGTATACTTAGAATGTTATCTTGAATCCAAATATGTAAAAATACATAGGGTATTCCATTTAAAAATCGAAAGTTGCGGTCATTTCCGGGTAAACCGGAAATGGTCTTATACCATTCTTTATGCCAAAAAATCCATTTTTACAGGTAGTTTATGCACCCCAAATTTCAAGTGGAAAAGTTAAAATATAAAGGAAATATAGGGGGAGCCACTAACCGTATACAACGTTAAAATAACTGATGCTTTCCACTTATTAAAATACACTGACGTTCTAAATCTACAAGTAAAATAAATGGTAGATGTTGACGTTTTTTTAACGTTTTTCTACACATCTATCTTAATGCATTAAATTTGCCTGCTTACCACGTAGTTTGTTGCAGAAGTTATTTGTAGATGGCGATACCTACAAACCACTGGCAATAATTTGTCATGCTTTAGCTTATACCCTTATGAATTTATAGAAATTAAAAAACATAATTCTTTCAGGGAACAACGATTTATATGGACGGATTTTATAGGGATCAGATTAAAGATCATTATTTTGTGGCTCGCGATACAACGTGGTTATTTCAGTTGTTTTCCAATCATATCAATAATAATGTTAATACTGATCCCAATGAGAACACAAACGTTTAAAAGACGTTAAAATTAACGATAACCGAACGTTTCGTAACCACTGTATTACGGCGTTGAGTCAACGGACGAATGTCCCGCGGTTCAACGTGTATTTCAAAGTATTTTATAACATTTTTGTAATGTTATATTTAACGTTAATTAACGTTATATGATGACGTTTTTGCAACGTTACATCTATAATATTACTTAACGTTGAATTTTACCGCTAGTGAACGTTATAGGATGTTTTTGTAACGTTATGTCTATAATATTACTTAACGTTGAATTTGATCGTTAGTTAACGTTGTTGAAACGTTAAATAGCGGTCAAATTCAACGTTAAGTAATATTATATACATAACGTTACAAAAACGTCATCCTATAACGTTCACTAGCGGTCAACTTCAACGTTAAGTAATATTATAGATGTAACGTTACAAAAACGTCATCATATAACGTTAATTAACGTTAAATATAACGTTACAAAAATGTTATAAAATACTTTGAAATACACGTTGAACCGTGGGACATTCGTCCGTTGATTCAACGCCGTAGTACAATGGTTACTAAACGTTCGGTTATCGTTAATTTTAACGTTTTTTAAACGTTTGTGTTCTCATTGGGCACTATCATCACCATTACCACCCCCACCCCATTATTAATAATAATTATTATTATTATTTATGGGGGTAAAAAAAATAAAATTATAATGTAGTGTGTGTGTACAAGAACCAATGACTTCAATTTTATTTTTTGCATCAGCCCCCACTACCATCCTCACTCCCAAAAACCGATGTGGTATATCATTTTATGAGTTTTTGTGGTAGACTGTTTCAAGTATTATATTATTTAAGCTCCATAAACAATTATTTCCACATAGTGAGGTGCAAATATAGTTAAAAGAACATTTTTTTTTAGTCTAGGAGACTTAAATAGGAAATCTAGATGTGGAGGTAGTGATTCCTTAGGCAGCGGTTTTTTTTTATATTAATCTAATATTTTCTATTTTTATAAATAACCGCCTCACATACGTAAATTGCTACGGCTGTTAGGGCTGTCATTGAATATGCCACGGCAGGTTTATTACAATTAAGATTGTTCTTATTGTCCATTTTTGTACAACGACCACCATTGATATTGCAGTAATTATCCTAAAAAAAATATGCCGTATTTCTAAACTAACTCATTTGAATGGTGACGTCATTGGCAGTTTTTTTCTAATGAAACGAGTAATTTTAAATAATCCTCTCATTACAACAATATAAAGTTCATTGGGGTAATTTGAATATTATGGAAGATATATTCTGAAAAACTAAATATTAAATACATAATGCACATATACAAAATATTTTTTTCATTTGCAGTAAATGGTCAAATTCTAAAAAAAATGTTTTATGCTCTAAATTATTAACAAAGACAATCAAATTATTCAAATGAACATAAAGAGTAATAAAATAGGGTATGCAAAAATGCTACGTTTTCTCTATTTTACTGGGATCATGTATATGAGCTGTTTTGTATTTTTTACAAAACCTTGTATAATAAAAATTGTAATTGTAAAACAATAATTTGATGTAGACCATATAGCTTTGTATAATATCTATGAAACGAATAGCTTTTTTACTTTTTATTTTGTTAATTATTTTATTTAGGTTGATCAAAATATATTCACGTTTTTTATTAACTAAAATTTTCTATACTTGATTTTAAAAAACATGATATGTATCAGTTTAGAAATTTTCAGGTATATCCAGTGAGCCATGCAAATTCTTCATTAGTATTAGTACCTAGTAATTTTGTAGAAGTAGTCGTAATGTGTGGGCAGGTTTCATTGTCCACGTCCGGATTCCTACCGTATCTGTCAGAGGCAACAAACCGTGCCCTGTTTTTCTTACCTTCTTGCGTTTATAACGAATCATCCTACGTTTGGGTTCAATTTTAAGGTGATCAAAACTGAATCTATAATAATATCCATTGTTTCAATTTGATAACCGAGAACATTTTTTTTGCAGTTTCTGCGAGGTCGACGTATTGTTTATTTAAACAATTTAATTTTTTAGACCGTGTTTTTTGTGTTGTGTTCTTTGAATATGGAAAACAATAAAAAGAAGAAAATGCTCGTTTTGAGCTGTACAATAAAAGTATGTAAATTATAATTCATTCCAATTGTTATTATTATTTAAAATAAATTGAACATTGCAAAATTATGGGTTTTTAAACAAATCACTGTTCTTTCAAAAATAATGGATAACAGTCAATGAAATTTTGAAAAAACATAGCTCTTATAAAGTACAATTACTACTTAAAATTTCAAATCAAAATGATTACTAAAACGGCTCAAATATACAATTGTTGCTAAAACTTTGCACCCTTGTGAAATCCTGCCATCAAGACCAAGAAATGTGTACGATGGCTCAAATTGTAGCATTCTATAAGTACTTTAAGATCACAGAGAAAAACTTTTTTTTTTCAAAATTTAAAACCATTTTATTGCAATTGTTTATAGTTTTCGAAATTTTAGTTATAAACAAATTCAAGTAACTCTCTGTTTTTTATGGAATCAAAAATAAACGAGTAATGAGTAGATTTTAAAAAACAACTTTTGAAAAAAAGTAATGCTCTACTTGCATTTGGAGTTGAGATACGTTAGTTTTTACGTTTAAATCACTTATATATTGACTTCATATTTGAAATCTAGGTAACACTATTAAAGAAAAAACGAAATCCGAGTGAATCAAGAATACACCTACGCCACAAAAAAGAAAACCTGTTACTACGCACGAACGGATAGAGATAATGACTTCATATTTGAAATATAGGTAACACTATTGAAGAAAAAACGAAATCCGAGTGAATTAAGAATACACCTACGTCACAAAAAAGACAATCTCTTGCCACACACGAACGAATAGAGATAATGACTTCATATTTGAAATATAGGTAACACTAAAAAAGAAAAACCGAAATTCGTGTGAATCAAGAACACACCTACGTCACAGAAAAAGACAATCTCTTACCATGCACGAACGAATAGAGATAATGACTTCATATTTGAAATATAGGTAACACTATTGAAGAAAAAATGAAATCCGAGTGAATCAAGAATACACCTATGTCACAAAAAAGAAAATCTGTTACTACGCACGAACGGATAGAGATAATGACTTCATATTTGAAATATAGGTAGCACTATTGAAAAAAGAAACGAAATCCGAGTGAATCAAGAATACACCTATGTTACAAAAAAAGACAATCTCTTACCACGCACGAACGAATAGAGATATTGACTTGATATTTTAAATGTAGGTAACACTACTGAAGAATGAAAAATACACCTACGTCATAAAAAAAAAACAGAAAAAACCCATACTACGCACGAACGGATCGAGATATTGATTTCATATTTGAAATGTAGGTAGCAGTATTGAAGAAAACACGAAATCTGAGTGAATCAAGAATACACCTACGTCACAAAAAAGAAAATCTGTTACTACGCACGAACGGATGGAGATAATGATTTCATATTTGAAAAGTAGGTAACACTATTGAAGAAAAAACGAAATTCGAGTGAATCAAAAGTACACCTACTATTTAAATGCAAGCGACGAAAATTAGGAAAATAATGTGTACTCTTCACCAATTCTCTGAGTTTCTTATAACTGTTACACATTCTATAGGATACTTTTCAGTTTTTTTGTAAATAATGTTATTTTTTGGACATCCTAAATTTTGTGATACCAATTTTATTGTGAAAAAAATATATAATTAATAACTTCCTTATTTACTGACTGACTTTCTTCAAAAACAATAAGGTTCTTCTTCTAGCTAACACTAACTTCATTACATAATCAGTAAGCAATCAACAGAGATTGATTATTTCAAAAATAACTCAATTTGATTTTTTCTTTGGTAATTGCAGTCAGTTCATTCTGGACGAAACAAACACAGCTAATGTCACACTAATTAATTCATACTTCACGTTCACGAGAGTCACTTATACGTAACATTTATAGCTGCTTCGTTAGAGTCTTTCATACGTAAAATTGTATATACAAGTATAACGTGTTTTTTATTACATGTGTTTTTACTAATTACTTCTTGAAATTTGGGATGGTTATTCTCCAATGCTTATTATTTTGTTTCTGCTATTTGATGAGAATTCAAAGCTACAATTGTTAAAATAACAACGAATAAAGCGGCTTTGAAAACATAGTGCACATTTTCGATTTATTATAACTTTTTTAATTTTTGTCACGAAAATGGTATATCAACCTAAATTGAATAAGGACCTTTATGTTCATGTATACAGCTTTGTAAAACTTTTAATACCACTGACACAATAAAAAAAATATATTTCGCGAGCAGGATATTTGAACTTGAGACGTCCGCATCCTAAATAAAAAGTGCTAGTCGCCTTACCCACTAGGCTATCTAGCGACTAAAGTCTGGTTTGTAAAAACATAATATAACATTTAGACATATCTGGTGATTTTCGGATCTCTAACAAAATCCCTAAAACCTCACTTTCGGGCCTCTATACAGTATACAGTATCTTTTAACAATTGTAGCTTTGGATTATTTTCAAGTAGCAGAGACAAAATAATAAATATTGGAGAATTACCAGTCTAAATTTCAATAAGAAATATCGATTTGCTTATTTATAAGTGATCTAAATGTAAAAACTAACGTATCTTAGCTCCAAACGCAAGTAGAGCACTAATTTTTTTTTAAAGTAAGCTTTTTTAATCTACTTTCATTACTCCTTTACCGTTTTTGATTTCATACGAAAAAGTAGAGAGTTATTTGAATTTGTTTATAACTACAATTTCGAAATAAATAAGGTGTAAATTTTGAAAAAAAAATCTCTCTCCATGATCTTAAAGTACCTATACAGAGCTACAATTGAGCCATCGTACACATTTATTGGTTTTGATGGAAGGATTTAACAAGGGTGCAAAGTTCTAACAACAATTTTTTACAGAACACGGAACACGTACCTCTATATATAAGCCGTTTTAATAATCATTTTGATTTGAAATTTTAAGTGATGATTGTACCCTCGTAAGAGCTATTTTCTCCAAAATAAAATTTCATTGAATATTATTCATTATTTTTGAAATAACAGTGATATGTTTAGAAACGCATAATTTTGCAATATTCATTTTTTTTTTAAATAATAATAACAATGTAATTAATTATAGTTTACATATTTTTATTGTACAGCTCATAACGAACATTTTCCTTTTTGTTGTTGTTTTCCATAGGTATTACAGATTTCTAGGTATTCAAAGAAAACCCATGGAAAATACGGACTAAAAAATTAAATTGTTTAAATAAACAATACGCCGACCTCGCAGAAACTGCAAAACTGAACTGTGAACTTATAGTCCAGCCAATAAAAGAGTTGTAGAGAACATTTTGGAGAGGAGAATTTTTCTCTTCAGAAATGTGTTGGGGGTAGTCTAAAAGTCCTCGCCCCTAGCCCCGCCGCTTCAGGGGAAGAGGGGGGTGGAAAGGTTCCTTTTTTCGATTCTTCACTTATAACTCGGAAACTATGCGTCGTACGAAGAAAGGTAATCTATGCAAAATTAAACGTAATTATATTTCCCACAAGAAAGTTCAGTGGCGCAGCCAGAAAATTCATCTGAGGGGGGGGGGCAATAGAACTGGCCTCCCCAGAGGATGAGGAAAACTTTTCAGAAAAAGGGTTGAAAACAGATGTGTATAGATTCCTCTACTAGATAATATTGGCATTAATTACAAAATATTTATTTCAAGGGATAATTTGGATACTGCTTTATACTGGTAGAGATTATGCTTCTTTATTTTTTGGTTTATGAAAGACGGCTTGGGGGGTGCCCGGGCCCCATGGCTCCCCCCCTGGCTGCGCGCCTGAGAAAATTTATATTCATTTTCTTCCTATGTGTTATATTTTACGAGATATTCGCTAGCGAAAATCAATAATTAATAAAAAAAATCAATCAATCAATCAAACCTTTCCACCCCCCTCCCACATGAATATTTCTATCAAAGCGGTTTACCGTGGTATGCTAAGAAATCACAGTCACAAAACAATATTTATTTTACAACACTGGACGTATTTACTAACGTAATATTTTGTTGAAATCTAGACATTTCCTTAAATATACAGTGTGACTCACTTAAAATGAAGATACCCTTATAATTTTTTCATTTTGTTTCCGATTTGAATCAAATTTTACTCAAGTATAGAACAAATTAGTATCTACTTATGACCAGAAAATCATTCACCTGCTATAAAGGCAAAGCTACCTGCGGTACCAAAATATAAGGAACAAGATTAAAAATCATATTGATTTTTAATCTTACGAACGACGAATTTTACGTAGCCACCACAAATTTCGGAAACTGACCTTTGCCAGATGAGCTTATGTATAAGATATCCCCCATCAATAACCAAATCAAATCTTGGTGTATGTACGTTTGTGGCGCCGATCGGATGCATTTTTTAGAATTTCTAACATTCAAAATGTTTTATTTTTTTTCAGCATATTTTGGTACAGCAGGTGGCTTTGCCTTTATAGCAGGTGAATGATTTTCTGGTCATAAGTAGATCCTAATTTATTCTATACTTGAGTAAAATTTGATTCAAATCGGAAACAAAATGAAAAAGCTATAACATTTTAAGTGAGTCACACTGTATATTTAAGGAAATGTATAGATTTCGACAAAATACTACGTTAGTAAATACGTCCAGTGTTATAAAATAAAGATTGTTTTGTGGCTGTGATTTATTAGCAGATCACGGTAAACCGCTTTGATAGAAATATACAAGGTACATAATTAATAATAATAATAATAATAATAATAATAATAATAATAATAATAATAATAATAAACAAACTTTATTCAATAAGCTCATATGAAAAAATACAATAACATGACTTTATCAGGGGGTACAAATTAGCTTATTGAAATAGGTTGTATTGGAATTGACCTGCAACAAGTTACAGAGAAATTCCGTCTTCCATACAACCTAGGTCCCATAAAGGGCATATAGCAACTTAAATCTAAATTAACTAAGTATAATAACAGAACAGAATAGAAAGTGAAAATTTAATATTGCAACACAAAGCTCACAAAAAATTAGAATATGGCATTTGCATGGCACACTGAAATCATAAATAACTATTTAAACAGGCTCGGAAAATTATCTTTATAGAGAACTTATCAAATAGGATGAGATGATTACTCTGTAACATTTACAGCACATTTATTATACATTAAAATTAACGTTTAACTCATTATTGAGTAATATTCTTTTAAGATGTTTTTTAAAAGTAATTGGTTTAAGACTTTTAATCTGTAAAGGTAAAACATTGACAACTTTGGATACAACATATGAAAAGGACTTCCGATATAAGAAGTGTGATGAAGTGGGATTGTTAACATATCTTTACGGCGTATGTTTATATTGTGAACATCCGTTCTGAAACTTATTTTTTCGTATAAATATGATGGTAATTTGTTCGCAATAATTTTGGTAAACAGAACACTACTGTGTAGAAATCTTCTCTTATAGATAGGCAACCGTTCAGCTCTGCAATTTTATGTGACACCGCTTGATGCCGTCTTAGACCGAAAATAAGACGAGTGCATGAATTCTGGACACGTTGTAAACGCTGACAATCATGTTTAGTTAGACCTGGACCATAAACTACGTCACAGTAGTTTAAATGTGAGAGTACCAAGCTCTCACATAAAAAACTTTTTATTTTCGTGTTAAGAATTTTACGGTTGATATAAATTAATCGTAAACTTGAATATGCAGTCTTTAGTAAATTGTTTATGTGGTTACTGTAACGCAGATTATAGTCCATGTAAACGCCTAGATTTTTAGAAACGTCTGTCAGTGCAAGAACGTCATTATCTACTTGGATATTTACTACTTCCAAACATCTAGATTGAGCAGCTTTTGGTCCAAAAAGCATGACTTTAGATTTTGTGGGGTTAATAGATAAACAATACTTTAATGAGTAATCAAGTAAATCTTGTAAATCGTTATTTATTATGCCGTTAGCTCTAATTACATCGCATTCATGGTACGAGAAATATATTTGAGTATCGTCTGCATAGAAGTGGCTTTTACAACGTGATATACTGAATTTGAAAGTTGAAACGTATATGGAAAACAACAGAGGTCCTAAGATTGATCCTTGAGGGACTCCACTTACGCACTGTAATGGTTCGGAAAAAGTTCTGTTATATTTCACTATTTGCGGCCTTTCACTAATGTAACTTTTCATTAAATTTACAGCACTATCTTCAAAACCAATGTTGTGCAACGTTGCTAAGAGTAACCCATGATTAATTCTGTCAAAGGCCTTAGAGTAATCAAGTAGAACTAGCATAGTTAGTAGACCTTTGTCGGTCGCTGATAGAATATCATCGGTCACTGATAGCAGCGCCGTGGCACAACTATGATTTGCTCTAAAGCCAGATTGATTGTCAAGTAGAATGTTATTACTATGCAGATGCCTCCACAGCTGATCGTACAAAATTCTTTCATAAACTTTGGAGAGTGTAGGTAGTATACATTAAGGACGCACATCTTTATATTCGGTGGGATTATTTATTTTAGGCAGTGGTATTACAAAGGCGGTTTTCCAGCAGTTTGGGTATATGTTCTGTTCAATAGAGAAATTTATAATATGTGTTATATATTTTATAATATATGGGTAACAATACAAAAGCATCTTCAGATTAATTTCATCAACGCCCATGGCATTAGATTTAATATTTAACAATGTTTTATAAACGACATCTTCATCAACCAGAGTAAATCCAAACTTGGAAACACCCTGTAATACGTTACTCGATAAGTTATTTATAGTATCAGCATCTGGTACACCATTTGCCTGCGAAGAGTTAATGAAGTAATCGTTTAGGGTATTAACATCTGATAGTTGTTGATTTTTTTTTATTAATTATTGATTTTCGCTGGCGAATATTTCGTAAACTGTATAGGAAGAAAATTAATATAAACATTCTTTTGGGAAATTTAATTATGTTTAATTTTGCATAGATTACCTTTTCCCATACGTCGCATTGTTTCCGAGTTATAAGCGAAGAATCGAAAAAAGGAACCTTTCCACCCCCGCTAGGGGTGGGGACTTTTAGTATATTTACCTCCTGACTACCCCCAACACATCCCTGAAGAGAAAAATTCTCCCCTCCAAAATGTTCTCTACAATCCCCTTTTGGGCATTCATTGATTGGACTATTAAGTTGATCCCCTGAACACGTTAAAACAAAAAACTGCCCTGACCAGACAATTCACATTGCGAATTTTTTAGTCCCAATTTGACTCCACTAATAATAATAGTATCAATGTTTAAATACGCTATATTTAAAACTTGCCTAAAAGAGTATGCATACAGGTCGCAATTGCAAGAATTTCTATTAAAATATGAACATATTACATGAATGGGTGACTTAGTGAGAACATTAGTTCTAGCCTTATCGATATAAAATGTGACATCCTGCCTTGAATTCGGACTAGGTACCAAAAAACTTAATTGCAATAAAAGATCAGGACAGTTGATGTTACTATGCATTAAATTATAATAAAAATTTTATGGCAAAAACTCTCTGCTCAAGACTACTGAAATTGAATTTATTTAAGAGGTCTACAGACGATCCAACCAACCGACCTTCTCGGTATACTTTGAAGATTGCCATGTGAACTCGTGAAAGTGAGCTGGTCTGTTGGAATTCCAGCGTCTTCAAAACGTACCGACAATGTTGGCTTTAGCAGACCAGCTCACTTTTGCGAGTTCGCATGGCAATCTTCAAAGTGTACCAAGAAGGTCGGTCGGTTGGTTGGATCCTTTAGTGAACAGTTATAATCTGTATCTCTTTAAGCATAATAGCTATCTAATTTAAATGTAAGATCTTTCAAAAAATTTCTTTGTACAATCTCAATAGAATTCCTATGAGTTGCATTATGCAGATGCCATATTAAACTGCAATAATTTAATTTAGACATTACGAACCTTGGTGGAGTAAAACTAAAAGACTAAATCACATAATAAGGAATTGTCTTACAATAACAATTTTTTTTTGCTGGAACTTGTCGGAAATATTACAAGTAGTGCAGCAAAAAGTTTTGGATTAAATCTTTGTCCCACAAGTCATTTGTTTAAACAAAAGAATGTTGAAAATTGTGTTTTTTCGCAGTTTTTCTTAAATATCTCGAAACTTTTTGGTTAATTTGTTAAGTTGTAATAAATAAGAATAATAAAGAGCAGCAATTTTTAAACAATTGATAACTTAAATAATGATGTAACTATTTTGAATACATTTTAGGAAACGATGCCTCTAGTGGAGCTAAATCGTCATACCAAGTTTCAAGTTGATATGTTAACAACAACGCCTAAAAAACAAAAGCAAAGTCGAAAATTGAATCGTCGATTGTTAAAGTGCATCAAGTTGCACAGCAATTTTTTTTTTCAGATTGTAGCTTCTTGTATCTTCTTTTCAGTGATATTAACAAAAATTTTCTTTTTGAATTTTGAAACCATTTTTTCCGAGGAGCAAACCGCGAAATAAATCTGGTGTACACTCAGAAGAAAATTCGAGAAAATCTTAAGAACTTTTTTTTTCGGATTTCTCTCTTCCTCGCTCAACAATTTTTTTTTATCAAATAGGGAATCTGAGGAAATGGAGAAAATCCGAGGAAATCTGTGTAGTTTTCGTCAAAGAGAAAATCTGGTGTACAAAATTTTGGATGCGGTTGACCTCTCATTTTTTTCTTAATTTGTTTAATTTTTTTTAGAAAAATTCATTTTTCTCATCAATATTTTTTTCACGAAGAACGTCATATTTCGGCTTCCAATTAGGGTAGGAAAAACTTTTTTATTTTAAATTGTTTTTTATTTGTGTTTTAACACATGCTAATAATTTTTATTTTTGGTCAAAATATTGATGAGAAAAGTGAATTTGTTCAAAAAAAATTAAAGAAATTAGTAAAAAATGGTTAAAAAAATTTAAAAAATTTAAAAAAAATTCTTTTGTTAATATCACTGAAAAGAAAATAAAGGAAGCTACAATCTAAAAAACAAATTTTTGCTGTGTGACTTCATGCACTTAAACAATCAACGATTCAATTTTCGCCTTTGCTTTTTTTTAGGCGTTGTCAACATACCAACTTAAAAATTTGGTATGACGATTTACCTCCACTAGAGGCATCGTTTTCTAAAAGTTGTGAATAAAAGATAGTTTACCATTGAATTCAACACCTAGGTCCTAGTCCAATAATTATAAAAATTTCTATCACAAAAAATGGTTTCTGAGATTTTCCTTCAAACTGTTAGTGGAGGGATTATACATCACAAAACCACAAAAATCCGTTCTTCCAAAAAACCACCCCTTCGGTGAAATAAGCCTTATTTTACTGATAACTCGTTAACCGTTGAAAATATAAAAAAAACTGCTCATTTTAAAAAAGAAAGCTTGACTAATTTCCTAAAAAAAAGTCCTATTGTAATTTTGTTGTATCTGGCATGGTTTTCAAGAAAATCGATATTGAAAGAAAATCCAAAATTTGTATTTTTAATGCGCGCAAATTTTCGTTTATTTGAAATTTTTTGCGCGCAGCCTATAGAAAAAATTGAATTGCTCGAAAATCATAAAAACTAGGAATAAAAATCAAAATGGGTTTTAAAGGGGATATAAAATACTCTCTTGTGTTGCTAGTTTTGATGGCTATTGATATTTATTAATATATAAATATAACAATATAATATAGTTATCTCTTAATTTTTTGCGCCTCTAACTATTCACAGGCCCATAAAAAATAAATGACTTTAATATAAGTTATAGATGCATTATATTTTAATTCAAGGTAGTACTTCAATGCAGAAAAAGTTAGGAATAAAAATATTCAGATTTACAAATTTACCAGCATGTTAAAGTTAGCCAAATTTTGGCCAATTTTTTTTATTGCTTTCTAATAATAAAAAAAAAGACCCAAACATCTTGAAAACTTAGCTCAAAAAAATTATTCATTAGAATGGAAGAAATTGAAAAGAGAAGAAAAACGGCAAAAATTTGGATTACCTATATGAAAATGGTTATATTGGCAAAATCAAAATAAAAAATTGGCAATAATTTGGCTAACTTCAACATGCTGGTAAATTTGTAAATGTCAATATTTTTATTCCTAACTTTTTCTGCATTGAAGTACTAACTTGAACTAAAAGATAATGCATTTATAACTTATATTAAAATCAGTTATTTTTCATGGGCCTGTGAATAGTTAGAAAAGCAAAAAATTAAGGGATAACTATATTATATTGTTATTTTTATATACTAATAAATATCAATAACCATCAAAAATGGCAACACGAGAGTATTCTATGTCCTCTTTAAAACCCATTTTGATTTTGTATGGTTTTCGAGCAATTCAATTTTTTCTATAGGCCGCGGGCAATAAATTTCAAATAAACAAAAATTTGCGCGCATTAAAAATATAAAAATTTTGGAATTTTTTCAATATCGATTTTCTCGAAAATCATGGCATATACAACAAAATTACAATAGGACTTTTTTTAAGGAAATTAGTCAAGCTTTCTTTTTTATAATGAGCATTTTTTTCATATCTTCAACGGTTAACGAGTTATCAGTAAAATAAGGCTTATTTCACCGAAGGGGTGGTTTTTCGTTTATTTGAAATTTTTTTCGCGCAGCCTATAGAAAAAATTGAATTGCTCGAAAATCATAAAAACTAGGAATAAAAATCAAAATGGGTTTTAAAGGGGATATAAAATACTCTCTTGTGTTGCTAGTTTTGATGGCTATTGATATTTATTAGTATATAAATATAACAATATAATATAGTTATCTCTTAACGGATCTCAGAACGGATTTTTGTGGTTTTGTGATGTCAGTAACAGTTGCTGAAGGAAAATCTCAGATAACATTTCTTGCGAGCTTCTGGTGTAATTTTAACTTTACCGACTGGAGTACCGTGATAGTGTTTCTTTTTCTTTTCTTTTCTCTTTTTTTTTTTTCGAGGACTGCCCATCCCAACTTGGAATGGGTCCGAGGGTCAGGCCTCTAATTGCCCTCCTCCTAGGGCTCTTCTGTAAAGAATACTCCGAGGGCACTGCAGCCTCCTGGGCTTATTGGGCTCTCCCTGTCTTAGTTTACACCGTCTATTTTAATATTCCTGAATCACTGACAAGGTGATACAGGTTTGAAAATGCGAGTCATGATGGTTTCCGGGTCTGTTTGTGTTTATCCGTAGATACACTCTACCCATTTTTCCTGTGTTGTTGGCAGCAGGTCTGAGAAAATGGGGGGAGTGGTAGTTGCTAGGTCCATTATATCACGCCGTTGATATTATATCCTGCAGTCCAGACCCTGCAGTCGTATAATACGCTTTGTCAGCAACGGCTTCGCTACGCGGCGTTCCTCGCTGGTAACCACCCCAGTCAAGTCCTCGTCGCGCGCGATGTCACTCTTCTTCGGTGCTTTGTTCGGCGACAGCCTCGCCACACGGTGTTCCTTGATGGTCCATAAGCCGTCAAGTCCTCACCGCTCGCGACGTTGTTTCACTTCGTACCCTTGCATCACTTTAGCGAGGACCGCTCATTGGGATGCAGTTTTAACTGGAATGGACCTATTTTCCCATTCCTTCAACCTTTACAACGTTGCTCTCCCAAGCTATGCTCCTTGTCAGTAACGGCCTCACAACACGGTATTCCTTGATGGTCCGTCACCCAGTCAAGTCCTCGGCGCTTGCGGCGTTGCTTCACTTCACACCCCTGCACCACTTTAGTAAGGACCGCTGTGCCCTCCTCACTATGATGCAGGTTTATCTGCACCTTCAGCTGGAATGGGCATACTTCTCTCTATCTTTCCTGAGGGTTATCCTCTCCTGGTTCGGCAACCCAGACGAGAGGCTCGAGGAAGGTCCTTGGTGTTGACCGAGGTCACGGACACCCCCTTCCCAGCTCCTTCACCACCCGCACTGCGCTCGTGGGCTTTGTGATGGGGAGTCTGCACAGAACATGCTGAGGAACCCCCTTCTTCTCCACAAGTAAAGGGGAAAGGATGATCGCTACGCACGGAGCCTTTTACATACGTGGAAAGCATTTATACAATGGGGTGCGCCCGTACCCCGAGGTTTGTCGCTAGTGGTCGGGCTCCCCCCGACCATGTGTCCTCTCCGCGCGTGTATAAATAGTGTATACTCTTGTTAGATCTTTTTTATCAATGCGGTATTGAAATGTGTAGGATTACGTGAATTGGAAATTATTTTACACGTAGCAGCATTTAAATTCATTTGATTTCCATTGGACCAATTAATTACTTTGTACAGTTTATTTGGAAGACTGTAACAATCCTTCAGGTTAGTGATGTTGCTATAAATTTTTAAATTGTTGGCAAAAAGTAAATTGTCACAAGTTTATTCCTCTGCTAGATCGTTAATAAAGACCAAAATTTAAGGTGGTCCCAAATTGGATCCTTTCGGATCACCGGAGCTAGCAATAAAATAGCGATAGGTCTATAATACTGCACAGGGTGATTTTTTTCTACTAGAAGTGATAATATCTTTTTCCGTAAATGAATAAAGGATATTCTGTATATTCGGTAAAAATCATTTATATTCTTAATAATTATCTACTAAAAACCGGGATAATAATCAAAGTAAATATGCAGGGTTTTAATGTCGGCGGGCTACCATTTTCCTTTCATTTACATGCCACTTGTATTAAACCCAGGCGCGTACTGGGACGACTTTGGGCCCGGGAAAATAACTTAGAAAGAGCCCCAGCCTCCCGGTATTCCGGTGGGCCAGCACGCGCCTGATTATACCAGTGGAAAGTTTTCCAATTTCGAAACTTTTTCTAAATTCTAATTTTTTATGTTTATTTGTTGAAAAATACTGATGAATCTACTAAGTATTTTTAATTTTTTATATGTTTTTATCAGTATTTTCTCATAAATGGCTAAAGTAAACGGTATTCTGTAAAATAAACCAGGCTTGGAAAAACCTATTATCTGTCAATAATTTACAACTATTAGTGATATTAAGGCCTGTTATAGAGCTTGTTTAAGTACCTATAAAATAACAGTTAACAATAAATAATAATAGTAATAAAACATTTACTTATAAGTGATAATGAAAAGGTGGATATGTTGCTGATTTATGAGGAACCGTAGAAAAACGCTCTTTATGTATACAGATTATTCGCACAAAGATATCCAAAAAGAAACCTTCAAGTATAAAGTATTTACCAAATGATAAAGCGTTTTGAATGAAAAAGATGAGACAAATAAATTTAATGAAAGATGAAAACGTGACTATTATTGCACACCCCGCTGAGTGAGTGCTTAACTTTCGCTCAGCGCACTAGCGCTGCGCTCAGTTTTACTGATAAAAGTCATTTTTACCAACTTCCTAAAATTGAAAAAAAGGAGAAGGTTCTCAATTCGACCCGTACGTGTTTTTTTAATGTTTGTTCAATCACTTCTTATAGATTCACTCGAGCGATTTCTATGAAATCTGGTATAAGGTGAGCAAAAATTGAAAACAGCCTTTTTCTACTCGCTAAGATTCGAGATTATGGCGAAGTCGCCATTGTTAATTGAATGTCGTTAATTTTGTGATAAAAAAATTCATATTCCTTCGGAATTGCATTAAAATTGGTAGGTAGATATTTTAGAAGTGGCTGATAACGAATCTGACATCAAAAGTTGACAATCCAAAAAGACAAAAACAATATAGCCTCGATAAATGAAATATTTTTGCAGATTTACATGAAATTTGAAATATAGTGATTTCAGGATTCTCTGACAACGAACCTAATGTTAAAGCTTAAAAAGTCACAACGACGATTATTTTACTGTGTAGAAGCTAAATAAAGTGGTCATTAAAAAGGGTGAAATATTAAAAAAAAATTAAACCGCCTGTGCCTCACCTGCCTTCGAAAAAAAATACCTAAAAATCTAATATCGATATTGAAGTCAGTGTAAATATGATTAATAAAGAAATCAAACACATTTTTAACCGACTTCAATATCGATATTAGGTAATAAGATTCATTTAACTGGGCGACACGATGGTGTAATTTTATTGCATAATTTGTAGGTATTTTTTTTGATGCGGTTCATTTTTTTTTATTTTTTATTCGATTAATTTTGAAAGGATTTGATTTTAGTTATAGCTTTTTGAAAAGGGAAGATTCTGATATCAGAAATTATAACATTTTTAAATTAATTTAAATTTTTATTAAGCTCTGAAATACATAGAATAGTTAAAAATAAAATAAAATAATTGTATATTCATTTAACTCGCTTTAACTAAAAAATGGAACAATGAATTGGTCTAAAATTTTTACCGTACAACCCTGTTGAATTTCATAATGATCCGTTGATTAGTTTAATTGTTATAAATAATTATTTAACACCATCACGAGTTTTTACGGATCATTTCTGTCGTTGTTGGCATCTATTAGTAAATATTTTTTTCGTTAACTCGCCTTAACTTAAGAAAGAAACGATAATTTAAACTCAAATTTTGACCGCGTTATTGTAAATGAATTCGGAACCACTCATCTGAAGACGTGCCTAAATTTATTTTTACTAAGGGCGCCAAGTTATTAAGTCTTCAACCTAGGAAGCCTTATGTACTCTCAGTGGGATTCGGCTAAATTTATATGTAATAGTCGAGAGTAGGTTAATGTTATACCTACTAGTCAACCATCCTAAGTTGGCAAGTATCCGCGCAGAGAAAGAAGAAATATTGTCAATGTTGGACAGAGACAAACAAGCTTTTTAAGCTAGCTAGTAGCTTAAGAAGCTTAAAAAGCTTCTTTGTCTCTGTCCAATAGTGACGATATTTCTTCTCTCTCTGCGCGGCTACTTGCCATCTTAGGATGGTTGACTAGTACTGTAGATTGTTTACTGCTTTCTCCATTCTGTCTTTTTATGATGCCCTGATGTTATCTTTGAACACTACTTATTATTCTAATCACTTTTACTTCCACATCCAGTGGAAGGATATAGTAACGAGAAAAAAACAATTTTTATTGTTCAAGTAGGCTTAGAATGTCATGAAACGTCGAGATATTAAGTAACAAAAAATTTTTCTGTATGTCGGTTTGTCTGTCTGTCTAACTTTTTTTTTGTGCGCACGATTACTCTGGAACCGTTTAAGATATTGACTTGAAATTCGATACACGTATGTATTTAAGGTGATATGGACCTAGATTATATTTTCATTTTATTCCGTTGAACGGTTGGAGGGTAAATGGGGTTAAATAGATAAATCAAGCAGGTAAGAGTTCGTAAAATTGGTATGTATTATATATACAAGAGAAGCTATAAGGTCTCAAAAATTTTTTTGGCATTAGCCACCAACATCCCAGTAAAAAAAATGTGATTTAGTATGTGTACAAGAACCAAAAACCTCAAAACATTTTTTTTAATTCATCCACCCCCACTACCACTCTCCAATCGCCACCTCATCCCACTACCGATGTGGGATATCGTTTTATTTTTCTGAGGTAGACGATTTCAAATATTATATTATTAAAGTTCCATAAACAATTATTTCCAGATACAAAATTTTTTCGTTGTGAGAGACTTGGACAGAAAATCTGGATGTGGAAGTAGTGAACCCTTGAGCAGCGGTTTTTAATTTCTTAATTACGTTTATAGAATTCTTCCCATAAACTTCCGTGTTCTGATGCATGATAACAGATTTGAGTATTTAATGAAAATCCTTTAAATTCAATTGTCACCTAGCTGACCTTAAGTTAAACTTAAAGTTAATCATTCAATCAAGAAAATTCAAGGGTTCAATAATATAATTTACTGTAAAAAGATTTTTTTTCTATTTATTTATCTAACGTCGGCCTATTTCCGATACCAGGGCTAGGAGACGAGCTACACCCAACATGGAAATTTTGCCGAACCTCTTCTCGTAAGAAGAGTAGGGATCTTTTACCTTCCGAACATTTAATAGACAAGGGACCGCCTGCTTTACATCCCTTCCGAAGGATGGTATATCCATTACGTAATCCTCGTCTTGAAATGACGTAGCTTCCGCGTATACACTGATATACAAGCCACTAGAAGGTGGGACGAGATCGCTGTGTTTCTCAAGATGGATTTCACCCATCCAAGTACTAACCGCGCTGCACGTTGCTTCACTGGAGTATCGAGATACATACACAGAGAAGACGCATCTACGCTCGCCCCCGTAAAAATAGTTCAAAATATGTACAATTAAACTTGGAAAAGGGTCTATTTAGTTAATAGTCTATTTCATGGTATCTGCCTAACAAACATAGCAAGGGCGGACTCCCCCCCAAAGAGCAATATCTCAACTACATGTAATGAAGAATAACAGTATCAATAGATTTGCACAAAAAATTCACAATTCCTAAGAAGTTTATATTTTGGCTATTTGACTGACGGCAATAATATATTCACTTAAATTTTGGTTAGTTTTAATGTGTTAAGAAATTTTTTCTGATATCTTCGCCAAAATTCAAACTGCGCCTTCCCACATGGGGTATATCTTTCTAATGGTCATCCGGTGTTCCTGCCCCATGCTTAAGACGCCGGATGAACTTAATTAACAACCGGCCTTGGCAATTTTTTGCCTTTTTTATTTAAAAATTCGTTTTGGGGACCACGCGTCTTTTGAATTACTGGTTTTATAACTCATATGATTTTCTAAGCTTTTATTAAACATTCTTCTTAGTCCAGTTAACGGAGCGCTAAAATGACCAAAATCTCTAACTTGAGTACTAACGAATGAATTCTGATGAAACCTTGTGCACTGTGTTTGTAATGAAGTTGAAAAAAACAAAAAGTGGGAAATGATCGGAAGGGGTAGAAAACACCTTTTATCACGAGTTCCCTAACTTGTAGAATTAGGTCAAAAATGAAAAAAGAACAATGTATTTACCCTTTTTTGGCCCAAAATAAGATGTTTTTACTCTTGTGAATTTTTTCGAAAAATGCATATTTTTCGAGATATGGCCACTCGAAAATTCCTAAAAATGGGGAGGAGAAATGTAAAAGTTGAAAAAAAAATCTGAAAAAACTCAGATGAATGTATCATCGAAATACAAGACTTTTTTTATTTGAAACTTTTTGTAAAGTGCGTGTAATAAGTAAATCAAAAATTTTTTAAAATTCAGACGTATGCATTGAGGCCTTCTAAACATTCTTTGTCTCTTGGAATTTTTTTTGTAACTTGCTAATTTTCCGAGTTACAGGCAGTTTTTCACGACAAATAAGGTAAAATTTTTCCGGAAAATTTTTTCACATTTTCAATTTAAAAATTATATTCAACCTTTAAAAATGGTATAACTTTATAGGCTTCATTTTGTTTTATAATAATATACACAAATCACGCTCATTTTTCGAATTTTCATGTATTTTTTAACATACAAAAAATGTAGTATATTATTTATCGTGAAACACTTAGTACAATAACTGGAGATTTTAACTTCGGAATAATGTCATATAGAATGAATTTCGTTCATTTTTGGCAGTATAATAGTAAATGCTTCACATAAAAGTTTCTATATTGTGCGGAGGCTTGCTAATTTATAGGGGGTGGCATTTAAAAAATATATATATTTATTGGAGCTGAAATAGAATCAAATTTTAAGAAGAAAAGGTTCTATGCAATTTTTCACATAAATTGATAGTTTTTAAGTTATAACGACTTCAAAATTGCGATTTTAGCTTAAAAAAAAAGGTTTTTCCAAACCGCTTTCGTCAAGTAACTCGAAAAGTATTACTTTATCGAAAAAATGTTATAGACCAATTACAGAAAGTACAAACTAGGAATTAATGATATTTTTTGTTTATTGATGTAGGATTAATAATTTCGGAGATATTTAAGTTTAAATTTTGCATCCAAGTGTTTCGAATATACCTAAATATGCATTTTCCGAAAAAAATCACAATAGTAAAAACATCTTATTTTGGGCCAAAAAAGGTAAATATATAGCTTTTTTTTAAATTTCTTACCTAATTCCGAGCCTAGTTCTATAAGTTACGGAACCCATGATAAAAGGAGTGTTTTCTACCCCTTCCGATCATTTCCTACTCTAATATTGTTTTCAACTTTTTTATTAACGTCACTACAAACACATTGCACAAAGTTTCATCAAAATCCATTCATTAGCACCATTCACCCCCGTTGACTGTTGACTGGACTATCTGTGAATATAAGTTAAGCCGCAAAGCGAGATACAATGTCAAGTGAATCTTCCGCGTAGTTCCGGGGTCCAGTTTCGGAATAATTTCGATTTTTTTAATTTTGTCCTACTTTCGACTTTTTTGTCTTTGATGCCATATGTCGTCGGAGAAATATTCTTTCTCGAAGATCGTCGCAATTTCGACTTTTTTAATTTTAGTGCCATACATACAGTCAACACTAGCACACGAATAAAAGCACCATTAATGCTTTTCTTTTCTCTTCGTTCTTGACTTTGGATGAATCATCGGCCAGAAGCTTTTGATTTATAATAGTCATGACACATGCAAATAAAATTAATCCATTGTAATCTGATTTTCATACGTATGTACTAGCCTAGAAGTGAATAAATAAATGTGAAATAATTCTAAACAAATTAGATTATTTCGATAAGACCTAAAATAGTCATTATAGGAAACATTCGAAAAATAATCAATTTGTTGAACATATTATTCGTTTTGATTGTGAAAACAGCAGTAATAATTAGGTGCTTGGTGCTAAGGCTTTCGCGGAGCTGTTGATCTGGATGCTGGTTTCCGGGTCTTCTTCAGCATAGACTTGGTTGAGTACTTGACGTTTCGACCATCTTGTCGTGGTCTTCTTCTGAAGCGAAGTGAGCTCTGCTGGACTAAGCTCCTCTATTTATACAGGTTATCAGGAGGCGTGTTGCGGATCATTACTCATGCGGAACATTGACTTCCACGTTATTGGTAATTGTAGTCCGGTGTCACGGTTATAGTTATTCGGATTTTTATTTATTTCAATGGCTTCTCTGTATCTTCTTGGCCAATAATTTTCGGTGTTGGCTAATTTCTTTGTTTTGTCGAATTTTATCAAATGACCGGTTTCTTCTGAATGTTCGGCAACTGCTGATTTTGTAGAATTTCCCTTCTTTGTATTTCTAATGTGTTCTCTGGGTCTGGTGTTTATACGTCGTTTGGTCTCTCCGATGTAAACTTGTCCGCAGGAACATGGGATACTCCAGGTGTTTCTAGTTCCTCTGGACCTTTGTATTTGGGAAAATGTTGTGCCACCTTCTGTTTTGCATTATATATTACTTTAACGTTCTTTTTCTCCAAAACTCTTCCGATTCTGTCCGTACATCCTTGTATGTGCTTACCTACCGTATATACGAGGATGTACGGAGAGAATCGGAAGAGTTTTGGAGAAAAAGAACGTTAAAGTAATATATAATGCAAAACAGAAGGTGGCACAACATTTTCCCAAATACCAAGGTCCAGAAGAAGTAGAAACACTAGGAATATATAGCATCCCATGTTCCTGCGGACAAGTTTACATCGGAGAGACCAAACGACGTATAAACACCAGACTCAGAGAACACATTAGAAATACAAAGAAGGGAAATTCTACAAAATCAGCAGTTGCCAAACATTCAGAAGAAACCGGCCATTTGATAAAATTCGACAAAACAAAGAAATTAGCCAACACCAAAAATTATTGGCCAAGAATATGGCCGAATAACTATAACCGTGACACCGGACTACAATTACCAATAACGTGGAAGTCAATGTTCCGCATGGAGCAATGATCCGCAACACGCCTCCTGATAACCTGTATAAATAGAGGAGCTCAGTCCAGCAGAGCTCACTTCGCTTCAGAAGAAGACCACGACAAGATGGTCGAAATGTCAAGTACTCAACCAAGTCTACGCGGAAGAAGACCCGGAAACCAGCAGCCAAATAATTAGGTGCACTTACACGCGCAACCCCACACTTCTTCATTGCGGCACAAATCATGTCTGTACTGTGTTCGAAAAGGCCAACAATCATTTCCATATAGAATAATCATTATAGAATAGATTCAGAGCTGGGCAGCAACTAGTTACTTTTAACTAAAGTTACTAACTTAGTTACTTTTTCGGTAACTGTAACTTTTATAATATGAGTAACCGCAACTAACAAAACGACTGTATTAGACAAGTTGACACGGACTAGTAGGGCTCGACCGATGGATCGGCATCGGCGCCGATTGTACAAAATTCCACCCATCGGCATCGGCATCGACCATCTGCACAATATAGGGCCGATGGTGCCGATGGATTTTCTTACGGGTGCATACTTAAAGTCTCTGTTGGGAATGGAATGTTTATTGTTTAGATTTAGAATGAATCAAGTGTGCGTTAAGGGGTCTATAGACGATCCAACCAACCAACCGACCTTCTCGGTACAATTTGAAGAATGTGAGCTGGTCTGCTGAAGCCAACATTGTCGGTATGCTTTGAAGATGCTGGAATTCCAATAGACCAGTTCACTTTTATGAGTTGTCATGGCCATTTTCAAAGTGTACCGAGAAGGTTGGTTGGTTGGTTAGTTGGTTGGATCGTCTGTAAACCCCTTTAGCTGGCGGCAACCTTGATTTTTTATTTCAGTAAGCTCATCTCTATACGTGATGTATTCATCGGTCATCGGCCATCGGCATCGGCCATCGGCATCGGCATCGGTCGATGCTCGGCCGATGCTCAAGAAAAAACATCGGCATCAGTCCATCGACAAAATTCTGCCAGCCCTACAGGCTAGTATCTTGTTATCATTTGGATGGACAAGTGTTAATACAGTTACTGTAAGCTGTTAGTATTAGGTTAAAGTAGAGTTTCTTGTAATATTCGAACGTTTTATATACCAAAATTATAAATTGTGTCAAAAATATAATCCCAAATACAAATGAAGTGCTAACAGAAGAAGAAATGGCACACAATGTAGATGGAAGTGATGAGAATGATTTTTTTGAATTTAAAGAAAACAAGTTACATCCCCAAAGTGATGATAAGGTTGTTGTCAACGTAGACAGAGCAGAGACAAAATTGAAATTGAACTCTTAAATTATCTGGATGATAGTAGACAAAATTTAAATATGCTAGATGACTATAAAATTATTAAAAACATTTTTATACATTTTCAACACTAATTTACCATCGTCAGCTTCTGTTGAACGTTTACTTTCATTTTCAATGCACATAAATGCTCCAAAAATGCACGCACTAGATTTATTATTTAGAAAGGCATTTCATATAATCTCTCCTCTCTTCTATCCTCATTATTAAGCATTTTTCCAAAATCCAATTTACAAAAGTGACAGTAACACTGACGAGAATAGTACAAATTTAAAAGTAACTTATAAATGTAACTAGTTACTTCCGCAACGTTACTAGTAACTCAGTTACTTAAAAAAAAAATCGGCAGCTACTGGAAGCGACTGGAACTTCCCACACAGTGGATCTTTATAAGCTGTGTTTGGATATTACTTCGGAAATCAGAGCACTAAGAAAACAGATAAATTACACGTGACTTTGGAGCCATTTATTTCACGAAAAAATATGAACGAATTGAAGTGGACTACAAGCAATCTGTGAAAACATAACCTCTCATGTTTGTTTATATTGCATGTTAATCAATTGTCGAATATTGTAAGGGTATTAACAGATAACGTTTCGAAGATTTTGTAGAACATAGCGAAAAAAAATAACAACACAGAATCTAGCCAAATGACACTCTAACCTCAACAAGTCAATAACATTATGGACAATTCAAGCAGACGACGCGTGCGTTAAATTAAAATCTTCCTGTTCAGTTAGCTCAATTTGCATTAAACGAACGATTGTGACGCGTCCCATCAATCAGACGTAATATCCGAACACGGCCATAAACAATAATTATTACCTTTGAAAAAATCAACTAAAATAAGTTTTGACATTTATCAAAATTATTTCGAATGTTTCGAATATTTTTGACAGATGGCAAAATACATTTTCTGCTAACAATATTATCAATAATAATTTTTGGATGCTGTCATGTATGCACATATAACGAATTATTTTTAACTTTTTTCACGGAAACCAAATCGAAAGGGTGCAAGTGTGATGTATCGTTGAAACTGCTTTTCATTGGTTCGATTACAAATTGTAAGTAATCATAAAATAAACAACTTGTTGTGCCAAAACGGCACTAAACGTAATCCGATCTCAACCAAAGCCTTTTCAGATCTTCTGGAGTACTAAAGAAACCCTCATGCAAAGTTTTATCCAAATCCGTTTAGTACTTTCGCCGCTATCATGCTAACATACATACACACATACACACACAGATATTTTTCCTGGGACCTCAAAACGTAAAGATTTGATATTATCTCAGTTTTCGATTTTGGACCAATTTCAGTAACCTCCCACAATTTTATTGTGGGGAAGTTAAAAGTAACCAAGTTACCATGTAATATAGTTATTTAATCAGGTAACTGCAACTAGTAAATAGTTACTTTTTTTAAGTAACTTGCCTAGCTCTCAATAGATTTACACATTTTCAACTTGTATCTATCATTCAGGAGCATACGGAATCCTATTTTATTCCCTTTGGCGCTCAAACTACATAGTTTTTGAACTGTTTAATTGTTTCATCCTTTACATGACATATTCAGATACAAACATCAAATAATATAATGTTGTAATTGTTTTAAAATAATGTCATATTTCACCTTAAAAGGATGTCCAACACAAAAATAAATAAAATGATTCTACAATTATTCTAAACCTATAAATAACAATATTACACAATAAAAAATAAACAAGAATATTGGGTGTTAATTATAACACCCTGCACCTGTAAATACCGACTAAAAATTAGCCTTCGAAAATTGCCGACAATAAAATTTGATGAGGCACAAATTAATGTAAATTATTAATATGAAAGTAAGCGTGTAATTTTGAAATATTTAAGATTACATTTCTGACTTTATTGTTGCTTAAGTAATAATTACTCCCATTGGAAAATATCTAGTATCGCCTATGAACCTTTATTACATAATGACTCTAAAGGTAGTTTTGTGCCATTGTGAAATGATTACAGAATGCACGCCGTGGTTTTTCTTAAATATTGTTAACCGCCTACGATTACGACTTCCTACTGGATTCAATGACCCCCTCTAGGCGGATCAGTGAGATATGAAACATATTATCCATAATGAAATGTCCCGTTACGTCTTACATCAATATCTAAAACGCTTATATCACTTTGAACTTGTTTGAGATAAACATACATGGCGCAGCTTCCTGGATGCCCATGGCAAAAAATACGGTACTTATCTTCTAATGAGATAGTAATCATGGTATAAAAATCCGATGTGGCTGACTTATACAGGGTGGTCCGTAAATAATGGTCCATAGAGCAACAGTGGGTTGCTGACATTAAAATATTGCGATTTAGCTAAACTTACTTTAGTCCAAAAGTTGGAATCAACATGGTGTTAAAGTCAATATTATATATTTTTAATTTTCCCACAATTTAAAAATATTGGTACGAATATTGGTGAACAGGGTTTTTTTAAGGTAGGTAGTTGTATGGGTCGCGTGCGCCGACGTCACAGATTTTGAGACCTTAGGAAAAACAAACAGCTGTCATTGAGAAATCCGCCGATCAAGCGTGTTCCTTTAAAGTGAATTTTGCAGTGTTTGTGCCATTTAAGAACTTGTTGGATTATTTAACATCTACAACTATTCTTAATACTGTTATATAAACAATTTTGTTCGTCAGGATGACGGTTAATTCGTATTTTGCAGAATTGTGTCCTGATGTAGAGGTTAGGTATACGGCTGCCATCGAATTAAATCCTTATATTTTGAGAAAAAAATACTTTAGTACAGATATTGATGTATTTCCAAATGTTCCACATGGGGATGTTGCAAATTACTTGATTTTTGAAAGAATTACGTAGACAGAAAGGCGAATTTAAGGCATTGAGAAGTCTTGAAGCTGTTTGTGGTTGGGTGAAAGAAGTACTCTGCAAGAAATTTGCAGGATAAAAGCTTGTTACAACGGTAAGAATTAGTTATCAACCATTTTTTTTCATATATGCTTGCCTAATTAAATGTTGTTTTATAATTAATTACTAATGCAGAAATTAATTTTTCAGGATATGAACTCTTAGGCGTCATGAATAAAAGCCATTGACTTCTTGGACTATTGCAGATTCAGATGGTTCCTTAATGCTCACTGGGATTGTGTTGCCAGTCTAGACAAAACATGTTCACCACTTAATAGGAAATCTTTCCTTTTAGTTTTTTAGCAATGAACATGGGTATGGTTGGAGATTAACCGCTGTAAATTTTGTGAAAAAGACACTTTATGAAATAAACAATGAAAGACTGACGTATCTACTGTAAACTGTTTGAAGTATGTAATAAGATGTACACAATTTCTTCCAGCGGTTAACCCCTCGTCTATACCTTATATACCTATAGATTGGACTACGCAAACTGTTGTAATTTTTGTAAATTTTTTATTATAATATATAAAATGTTTAACATGTATTTTACTATTTTATGTAGGTCAATTGTTAATTATTATGACTTGTATTCTCTTAAATATACTCTCCCTTCGTGCAGTTCATGCTTCGCTCAACTAAAATTTAAATAAGAAATAGTTATTAAAAATAGGGACAAACCAATATAAAATGTTAATTTTCTTTACCATGGATTGTTTATTGCTTGTTTGAGCAGCAGTTATTACTATCACAATCATTCTTGCATTAACTTAAAGCATTTCTTTTAAATGCCTGGAATTGTTTAACCTAACCTCTTCTGGCCGTAAATCGACGTTATTTTACAAAAACTGATGTTGTCTCGGATTGCCACACTTCCACAATTAATAATACAATAAAAACTAGCCATTTTGTATGATATAATATCGGTAAAAACTCTAGGATTACGAAAAATTTAATTCTGAGGTTCAGTCAGTCGCCATTTGACAGCTAATGACAGCGGTTTGTTTTTCCTAAGGTCTGGGACCTGTGACGTCACGCGCACGCGACCCATACTAAAATGAACTTTTACAGTTTTAAATATAATTTGGTACACCAATAAGTAAAGTGATTTTACACTAGAATTTTCAATAAAAATAAAAACGTCCGTTCAGTTTCAGAGTTATCGATTCGGAAAGTTTGACAAATACTTGACATAGTAGAGCTCGGATGCACGCAAGACTAAGTTAATTTTCTCTCTTAATACCACAATTTTTTAGAAATATGCTTCAAAAACTAGCATAACATTAAATAGTTTCTTATTAACACTCTGTTAAAATCCTGAAGAAATTGTCCGTCTAGCATAAAAGTTATGAGAAGTTTAATCAACTTTAGGTCCTAAATTTGTATGAATAAAACAGCTGTTGAAATTGATTTGCAACGCTGCATATTTCGAAGATGGCGCGAATATTTAAATTTTTAAAAAGTATAAAATGAATTGTAATAATATTATGTTGTATTTTCTTATTTGTTTTTAGAGTTGCAGAATTTTGTTTATATTCGTTTACTTCGTGCACTTTTCTTGTATGTATAATCGAAACGAATGACCAATTTTTGCAAAAAACATTCCAGATTGAAATTAAACCACGTTTTTCACTTTTTATGTCTTCCAAAGAAAGAACTAATGAGCATTATAAACATTTTAGATTTCTACCAAGCTTCTTTACGTTAATCATGCGACTTCCTTCACAAACATGATCTTGGCAATCGGTTGAAAAGTTAGAATTGGGTTTATTATTTCTAATGCATTTTTTAAGTCTTGTTGTAATTGTTTTTTAGGCACTTTTTTGAAATAAACTTGCCTTTAAATTTTAGTTGTTCTGACATTTTTAAATATATTGTATTGTTATTTAAGGTTATTATTAAAAATACATTTTGTAAAAATTAACAAACGGAAGAGCAGATAAGTATATGACACTTAATACGTCTTTTCACTCTAGCTCTCTCGCGTTTTAATCTATTAAATCCACCGCTAGATTCACGCGCTCATTTTTTATGTAGATCCTAGAGGGCGCCATATAAGCAATTTTTATGATGTAAATGTTCGCTTAACTTTTTACCACTATTGTTATCGCACTTTTTATTAGAAAATCCTAAATCTACCTCATTTTGGCGGAAAAAAAGTATCGTGTCATTAACCTTAGAAATTGACCGTTTTCGAGATAATCGCATTTTAACAATCGGTCGCACAATGTATTATGACAAATATTAACATAGTAGGCGCCAACCTCAAAAATACGTTTGACAATTAAATATTCTCCTCATGACAGTGAATCATTTTTTCCAATTTTATTTATTCACTGTTGGTTCAGTTAATTACATGCCGAGGCAAAATAATTTTTCAAACTCAGATATGAGAAATATCATTCGTATTTATTGTCAACTTAACTACAGTGGACGTGCTGCGCAACTTGAATATCTGCGAAGATTTCTAAACAGATTGCAATTTGGTAATCATGCCCGACCAGGAAGACGAAATATTAGTTTGCACTGCAGATGACCCACAAACCAGTTCAAGATGACTATATGGAAATATTATGACTTCAATTTTAAAAACGTCGCATGTACCATTTTACACCTGTGCAAAATTTATTGCCTGCCCTCAAGATATTAGTTTGCAAGTGATATTCGGAACAGACGAAAGATTGATTACTCATTCGTCAACAGTATGTTATTTACGGATGAAGCTACATTTACCCGCCGAGATATCTTCAATTTAAGAAATAATCATTTTTGGGATATTGAAAATCTTCATGTAACGCGAGAACAACATTTCCGACATGAGTTCAAAATTAATGTTTGCTGTGAGACTGCAGAACTCACTACCAAGCGTCTAGGTAACGCGACACCAATTTATTTTTAGAAGGGCGCCAGCCGCGTTCTGCCCCGTTCTTCCACTCCCAAGCGGGTTCGAGATAAGATATACTTCGATAGACGAGTAATGGGTCCAGGCTGCACTACCTCAAATCATTAACGACACTCTTTCAGGACGTGATTTCAATTATTCACTGACAGTGAGGGCTTTTACGTCTTTGGATTATTGCGATTTTTACATAAAAAAATCCCTATCGAAGATTTTTCTCCAACGGGATTGGAATTTGACGTGATTTTGATCTGTTTATACAGAAATAAGTGGTCTGGTCTTTTGGTTTCTGCTATTTTTGCAGAAAATAAATCCCTACAGAGGATTTCTCTCCGACGGGATTGGAATTTGACGTGATTTGTATGTATTTACCTACTAATAATGGTTTTTGCACTTAAAAATTTCTGAAGAAATCGCATAAAAAAATCCCTATCAAGCACCCGTAAGGCGACCAGAACACTGAGTATCAGATTTAGGGAATCATGAGATCCCGATTAGGTCTTCCAAACGAAAACTCCAGGGATTAAGACTAGGAACAAGTCCTTACATCAATAAAATGAAATTCATTCAAAGAATACCATTTATTTAATAAATATAAAATAATACAGTATAATGTGAAAAAATCACGTCTCTTGTTAACCATACAAGTGAGAGCGTACGCTAACAATCGATTTGGCAGAAAAGATTCATTTAACCTCCTCAGGATTTAATGCAAGCTTTTTAAAAAGAATTTAAACATTTTGTATTTTGGTAATTATGGCTGACTGATAATAATATAAAAATATTTTACTTAAAAAATTTTGGTTCGCTTATGAATAGCTTAAAGGTCCCAGATCGTGAATTTATTATTCACGGAACGGAGTTCGACTAATACATGAGTTTAATAACTTTCGGTCAGTCTTATGACGTACTTGTCCCCATGCAGGTTCAATATAGGAAAAATGACAGCGAGCCGTCTTCAGACGACTTTTTGGCAAAATGGACATTTGTGTGCTTTGTGCACAAGGCGGTTTTCTCTAGAACTTTATTATTTGGAAAGCCCTGCAGTTGGCTTTCTTACCATCGCTTTGTATTGACCACTCAACGCACTCGACCAAATTACGAGTCGGTGGGTGAATCCAAACTTGTTTTGTGCGAGAAACCGGCCTTGTCCATTTTCTTGATTTTTTGCCAATTTTTGCTTATAGGCGCTACGCCGCTTTTGCCAAATTTGTCGGTTTCGCTTTTTTGATACATAGCTCTGTTTAAATTTTAAAGTCAGTCTTTAGAACAGGGGATATAATGACTGTACCTCCATGGTCAATGTCTTCGGCGGAGGAATTAAAGTTGAAAATATTTTGAATATTTTCAAAGTACTTTTTTGGCGTACTTTTTAAAAAGTATGTGATTCATTTTTCCATGACCACCATATACTTTCACTCTCATATCCTGGACAAAAATATATTTTCCTAAGTAAAAATTCGGTGTCTTCAAATTTTTACCCGGTTGTACCTAATGTCTTATCGAACCCATAACGGTCCTTTTGGACTAGTTTGTGGCTCTGAAGTCTCTTAGACTCTTGAAAATGTTCTTAAATAAATTTTTTGCCTAAGTCGAATTTTTATTCTGGCTTCAACCTAGGTCATTTCTGGAAGGTTCTACAATAAGATCATTGGGAGGAATTTTCTGGGATCACACGAGTTGCTAAGAAATTTAAATGGTAACATATGTTTACATTTTTTAAAACGATTTTATTGATATGATGGATGCATTATCATTGAATTTAAGGCAAAGTATGTTGTTCATGCAAGATGGTGCCCCGCCACATTTTAATAATTCAGTATGAACCCATTTAAACACCCGTTTTCATGAACGCTGGATTGGTCGTGGTAGCCTGTTTCCTGGGCCGCCGCGCCGCATGGTCCAGATTTCGGTATGTGGAGCGCAATGAAAGAGCCTGTTTACAAAAATACTATAAATATCCGAGCTCAACTTTGGCAAGAAATCAGTACAGCAGCAGCCTTTTTTGGTATTATTTAATATGAGGCGATCTTTCATGAATCGTATGGATAAGTGTGTCGAGGAGAATGGTGAACATGTTGAATATTTACTATGAAATAATATTTCTTTTTTTGTTTCCTTACACATTCTGTTCTTTATTTGTTGAACTCTTGTTTAGACCAAAATTTTGTTTAATTAAAGTTTCTCTTCATTTGTTTATCAAATATAATTTGTTAATTTGATAATTTGGGCTTTAGTTCTATGTTAAAGTGTCAAAATTAGAATATTTAATTGTTGAAAGAATCGTTGGAATTGGCGCCGACTACGTTAATATTTCAGTAAATTATGCGACTGATTGTTAAAATGCGATTATCTTAAAAACGATCAGTTTCTAAGGCTAATGACAAGTGTACTTTTTTCCGCCAAAATGAAGCAGATTTAGGATTTTTTAATAAAAAAAAGCGATAACGTTACGGGTAAAAAAGTTAAGCGTTCATTTACATTATAAACATTGCTTATGTGGCGCCACCTAGGATCTACTGAAAACATTCGAGCAGATTTGAATTTCTCATCTTAAAAAACCCGCATTCATCAATTTTCTCACCAATATTTGAAAAGTTATGTGAGCAGAATAGAATAGAATAGAATAGAATAGAATAGAATAGAATAGAATAGAATAGAATAGAATTTATTTACATGTTCATTATAATTACAAAAAAGAAAAACATAATAAAACATGGTAAACGTATAAATATAATTAGAATAGTTTATAACCTTGAGATCTTCGTAAGAAGCAAATCGAAGATTCGCCACTTGCGTGAAGACACAAGTCAAATAACAAAACTAAAAAAACTAAAAAAACTAAAAAAACTAAAAAAACTAAAAAAACTAAAAAAACTAAAAAAACTAAAAAAAAACTAATTAGTATTAATATCAGTCGTGCAAAAAAATTGTTTCTACGAAAATTGTGCCGATTTTTATAAGCTACAAAATGGTTTAAAGACATTTGAAATCCATGGCCTACTTTAAGAGTTATGACGGAAAATATCGTAAATGCCGAATATGTCTAAGTAAAATATCTCCGTTATTTGAAGAGATACGGCGAAAATTCTAAGGCGAAATTTTTTTGCAGAACGGAGTATTTTAACGAGGTTTTATCTAAATTTTTTCAAAGCCGCTGTATTTTGAGATTTACTGTTCAGGGTGTTAAATTTTTTTTTAAACGGGCGGAAAATGGCGGCGTTAAATAGAGTATTTCCTTTCCTTTTCAACGATATATCACATGCCATATTTATTCATTGAAACTGAGCAAGTAATTATAAAAACATATTTTAAACCAATATTTTTTTTTAACTAGCGTCATACTTGCCGTGGAGAACTATGATTAAATAAAACGATTAAAAACTTTAATAAGTTTTTCAAATCTTTACTACAATCAAACATTAACATAATTATAAATAATAAAATAAATTCAGCTAACAAAGAAAAATAATAATAAAATAATTGTGTTAATGTTTGATTATAGTAAAGATTTGAAGAACTCACTGAATTTTTTAATTGTTTTATTTAATCATACTTCTCCACGGCAAGTATGATGCTAGTTTTAAAAAAAATATATCGGTTTAAAAAATGTTTTTATAATTACTTGTTCAGTTTCAATGAATAAATATGGCATGTGATATATCGTTGAAAAGGGAGTAAAATACTCTATTTAATGTCGCCATTTCCCGCCTGTTTCAAAAAAAATTTTTGAGAGTAAATCTCAAAATATAGCGGCTTTGAAAAAATTTAGATAACACCTCGTTGAAATACTCTGTTTTGCAAAAAAAATTCGCCTTAGAATTTTCGTCGTATCTCTTCAAATAACGGAGATATTTTACTTAGGCATATTCGGCATTTTCGATATTTTCCGTCATAACTCTTAAAGTAGGCCATGGATTTCAAATGTCTTTAAATCATTTTGTAGCTTATAAAAATTTTCGTAGAAAGAATTTTTTTGCACGACCGATATTAAGTGAGATATTCGCGAGGGCCCTGATAAAATGGACAGCCTGTGTATAGAGTGAAATTACTTAGAGAAGATAACATCCGCACAAACCGATATCGCTAGCGAGTGCCGATTGTCTAGGTCGTGTTCGGTATTTATTATATATTTATAGTATGTACCGTTTCTATGAATAAAACAGATGAAATGAAATTTATTTTAATTGCGATGTCCAATATTATTAATAAACGAAAATAGTAAACTTAGTAGTTTTAGTATGTTATCTTCTCTAAGTAGTTTCACTCTACACATACACACATACTTACTTAAAAACATAATATTAACTTTAACACCCGGTATCTCTGTTAATATCAACTTTTGGACCAAGGTAAGCTTGGCTAAATAGCAATATTTTAATGTTAGAAATCCACCTCTATGGACCTTTACATACGAATCACCCTGTATTAGAGAAGCATTCCCCAGTTTGTTGTCAGCTTTATTTCTAGCTTGACCAACAACTTGTTGCGTTACCTGAAATTATCATAAAATATTGAAAGCATGTGACAGCCAATCTGTTTTAAAATACATCTAGGAAAGTATTTTGAGGCTGGTAAAACCAAACAAAATTTTCCCAAATTCATTACGTATTAAATTGCTTTGACAAGAATTATATAAATATTGCAATTGCTTTGCTTTTAAGGTAAGCCGCACACAAAAGAAACACGAAACAAACTTTGAGAAACATGAAACGTTAAACACATAATAAATTTTCGTGGTCGAGAGCCGTGAAACCTATGTAATGCAAAATGCAATCGATTAAAATTTACCCAACTCTGGTATTTTCACAGGTTACACAGCTCATCGACTGCGAGGATTTTAAAGTTAAAATTGACGTAACTTGATGACACTTCAAAAAAGTTTAGTAAAAATTATGGAATAAAATTTCATTCAGTCGCCTGGTTAATTGGACCTTTTATCTAATAGTACAATACCTAGAGGCAAAAAAATGTAAGATGTTAGTAAAAGCTTCCATATGGTCCTGCTATTACCCCCAAGGGGCTACGGCAAGGGGCTATGGTCCCGCTATTACCCTCTAAATTGAAAAATTTAATATTTAAAAAAGTATTACTGATTGGAGTCGTTAATTATGAATTTAAAGTTAAAATTAAAAAATCAAACTGGCTGCTCCATTATAGAAGATGGGAATTTTTTATAAAGCAAGTGTTCTAAAAAAAATTGAGAATATCCACGAAAAACAGTGTTTGAGATATTTTTAAATAACTGGCTATTTACAGTAACCAAAACTGACATAATTATAAATTGTGGAAGATGAAACAAGAATAAGTGATGACAGTAGATCGCTCATAGATACTGTAGCAGTAAGTGACCAAATTCAGATTTGTGAAAACGGTATTGTTACGTTTCCTTCCGTGTCCGATCATTTACTTGTTTATTTTTGCATTGAATGTCTGCCCTCTAAAAAGACAGCGCAATACATATGATATTGCAATATCGATAACATTGATCGCAACTTATTTAACACTGTTTTTCCGCATTGGATTGGACAATGGTAGAACAGTTTAATAGTATTCAGAGCTGGAGTACTTCAAATAAAAGTAATTGAAAAAAGTATTTCAAATACTGAAAGTATTTGAAATACTTAGTACTTTGCTTCAAATCCTTTCGATTCTTAGTATTTGGTACTTGGTATTTGAAATACTTTGCTTCGAGTATTTGGATTTGGGATTTGGTTTTCATAAATACTGGTATTTGAATTACTTTGCTTGGTATTTCAAATACTCTCCGGTATTTCAAGTACTGTCCCGGTATTTGAAGTACTAGACTTAACAATTTATAGTATTTGAAATATGTTTTTTGATATTTAAATTAGTTAAAAGTATTTGAAGTCCTTGTAGTTCCATGTTTTAGATATTTTAAAAAACAAATTTCACTAAAAAATTGTTACTGCATAGCTGTTTTTATTCAGTAATCAGTGTTAACATTATGTGGGCAGTGGGGGATTTAGGGGGTTGGCTATAGAGGCTATTGCCCAGGGCGGCAAAATAAAGAGACGGCAAACTTTTTGAAAAATAACAAAGGCACATAAAAACAAAAAAAATATTATTATTAGTCTGTACTAAGTATCAGAACATTCATTTATTTAAGAATGTGTTTTTTATTTTAACTAGACTAAGTTCCTTATTATAGTCAACTGTACAGGGTGGTCACGCGAACGTTAGAACCTCATTTAACTTCATTATTTTTGGAGTTACGTAAAAATGTTTAAAAATAAAAGTTATGAGAAATCACGTTTATTTTCCAAAAATCATTTCAGAAAAACAATTAAAAGTCAAATTTCTGAGATACGAGCTTTACTTTGTTTTTTTTAATATATTTTTACACCATTAGAAAGGCCATAGAAAAACCTTTTTCAATGATGTATGACGTATGGAATTTTTCTTAAAAACTATAGTAGATATTATAAGTTTTATATTTTCTTACATAAGTCATGATAGTCCGAAATAGTAGTTTGTGCAACAAGAGTGGATTTGATATCCATAACGCACGATAAAGAAGTTTGAGCACGACGCCGTAGGCGGAGTGCTCAAATCTTTTGAGTGCGATATGGATAATCCACTCGAGTTGTATGTACAGCATACTGTTTCTACGACCAGCTTAAAAAACTACAATATTTATTAAACATTAATATATTACACAAATACACACTGACAGTTACTTTGACAGCTTACGCACTAATTTGATTTTAAAATGAATAGTAGCATATGTACTTAATACACGAACTGTGATTGGACCGTTTCATTTCATATCCATCCTAGAACTGATATGAAATATATCCGTTCAGTTACCTGGAATTGCCTACTTATCCATTCTGCAGACTGTACAGAAAACAGTAAATTTACATAAGGGAGTAGAAACAATATATATCAATTATTGAAATTCTCCATTTTATTTAAAATAAAGTGAAATTAGATACTAACATGTATCTTGACAGAACTAACATATTGTTTATTTTAATTTACATACTTTTGTTTTCCATGGATAATTTGATAAATTGTAAATTTATAGTAAATTATACAAATTTTTTTTAAGATAAATACCATGTATATAATTAAAAAGCTTTTTTATGGCTTTTCAAATGGTGTAAATATATATTGGACATTATTTTAATCAAAATGTATACATTTTTTTAATTTTGATTACATTTTGGACTTACGGTTTTTGGACAATTCTGAACAAGTTTCATTAACAAAATTTTCCGATAAAAATATGCCTAATATGATTTTTTTATTTTCCCCGCATATATTGGTGCTGCAGGTGGCTTTGCATTTGTAGGAGGCGAATGCTTTTCCGGTCATAAGTAGATCCTAATTGGTTCCATACTTAAGTAAAATTTGATTCAAATCGGAAAAAAATGAAAAGTTATTGGGCTGTTACCATTTCAAGTGAAACACACTGTATAAAAGCCAGTGATAAAAAAAGAATTGAATTAAAAATTTTTCAATACTTAAATGACTCTGACACCCAACTTGCTTCTCAGTAAAAACAGTTTTTTATCGGTTTAATACATGCCTTGCATCATCAGCTGTAGAAAGACTCTTTTCATTTACTGAAATTATAAATGCTCCTAGAAGAAATGCATTATCTAATGGAAATTTCGAAAATTTGGTGCTATTGAAAGCTAATAGAAATAGATAGATCTCAATTTTATTATTTGTACTTGTACTTACCTAAAATTATTACTATGTTTTATATACAGTATCGGAAAGTCCTGGCTTAGGTGTTGCATAGTTTCAACGACTTAACCGACCGCCCACAATAAAGGCGTCTACCAGAGCTCCAGCAGAGGGGCAAATAGTGACACGAATCATCAAGCATCAAGGCGGAAACAAATTGAAATTCCACAGACAGGCTGCCCACGCACATGTGGTGGGGAAAGCAGGTGGCACGATTGTAGGATGTGTTATATGATAAAAAAGAATAGAATAGTTGCTTCACTCTCGCTTGCTCCTATTGCCCATACTAAAGCGAACATTTTCCGATAGTGTATAAGTTGGTTTGGTTTTCTTTATTACTTTCCTGACATTTGAAGGGAAATCGACCGCAGCAATATTTATTTTTGTTGGTTTTTATATTTATATAATAATAAATTATTTTTTCTATTGTTTTTGAATGATGCTGAGTTAAAGAAAGCTGTTAATAAATAATAATAATAAGAAATTATTAAGAGAAAAATTTAATAAATAGAATTTTTTATGGGTATTGGAAGAACTGTGAAGCATTAGAAATATGTTAAAGTACTTGAAATACTTGAGTATTTGAAATACTTTAGAGTAATTGAACTACTTTGAGATTTGAAGTACATAGTGAAGTACTTCAAATAATCTGAAATATTTGAAATACGGTACTTGCGATTTACTTGAAGTACTTTCGACAAGTATTTGGTATTTGAATTACTTTGCTTCAGGTCATAGTACTTGGGAATTGGAGCAGCAAGTACTTTGTCAGGTACTTGGTATTTGGTACTTCAAGTACTTTCATTGGGTACTTTCAACAGCTCTGATAGTATTGACTTAAAAATTGACTATCTAAATGTAAATGAGCCGATAACGTATGTTTTTGATGTTTGCGTACCATACCGAAAAATTAAAATAAGTAAAAAACCCTCTCCATGGATAACTCATAATATTAAATTTATGAGGAGACTTCGTAACCACGCTTTTTCTAATTATCAAAAATACAATTATAATTATAATTATAATTATAAAAAATATACACAACGTGAGAATTTTGACACGCTCTAAGTGATGTGTTACTTTAAAAATGTTCATGTACGAAGGCGTAGAGGGGCCAATAACAATTTTCACAAGTTTCAACCAAAATTCACTTTGATTGTTGCAATTTTAACTAAACGATTGTAACTCCGACCTACAATTATAACTTCGACCTACAATTGTAGATACGATCTACAATTGTAACTTCGATTTACAATTATTATCCAGATGATAGAGAATAAATGCGCCACAATCAGTTCTAGTCGTAGTTCTATTCTTGTTGTAGAACCTCCCAGAATCGACCTAATTCGAAGGCCAAATAAAAATTTTACTTAGGTAAAAAAAATCATTTAAAGACATTTTCGATCATAACATACAAGTCTGAAAGGCTTCAGAGCCATAAGCTAGCGCAAAAAGACAGATGTGAGTTCATTCAGATTCACTCAGACATAAGGCACAACCGGGTGAAATTTCGAAGAAACACCGAATTTTCACTTAGGAAAATATGTTTTGGTCCAGGCCATGAGAGTGAAAGTATATTGTGGTCATGGAAAAATTAACCAAAAATAAAAGTATAATTTTTGGTCAAGGAAAAATAAACAATATACTTTTACAAAATTATTTTTAACTTTTTAATTTCTCCATAAAAGACAATGACCATGAAGATACAGTCATTATGGATATTCATAAGAATGAATATAAAATTTTAACTATGTTACGTATCAAAAAGGGTGAAATCGACAAATGTGGCAAAGGCGCGTAGCGTCTATAGGCAAAGATTGGCAAAAAACAGTAAAAGTGGACAAGACCGGTTTCTCAGATAAAAAAAGTTTGATGATCAATACAAAGCGATGGTAGGAAATCCAAATGCAGGGCTTTCCAAATGATAAAGTTATAGAGAAAACCGCTTTGTGCATAAGTAAATCCATTTTGCCAAAAACTTGCTCGAAGGCGAGACGGTGTCATTTTCTCTATATTCAACCTACATGGGGACTAGTAAGTTGTGAGACTGACCGAACGTTATTAAACTTATGTATTAGTCGAAGTCCGTTCTGTGAATGATATAATCACGATATAGAACTTTAAAGCTAATCAACAGCGAACCAAAATTTTGTAAGTAAAATATTTTTATATTATTTTCAGTCAGCCATAATTGCCATAATTCCAAAATTCATACATTTTAAAAAGATTGCACTAAATTCTGGGGAAGTTGCACGAAGCTTTTCTACCAAATCGATTGTTAGCGCACGCTCCCATTTGTATGGTAAAATTTATGTTGCCTTAGTTGGGGAGGCCTGATTTTTTCACTTTATATAATTTACTAGATAGGATATTCCAGAGTTTCACTGTACTTGTTTTAAACCTATTAAGTAAATGGTATTCTTTGAACTATTTGGCATTTTATTGATATTATGACTTGTTGCTAGTTTCTTAATCTCTTGAGGGTTTTCGTTTGGAAGGCCGGAAACACTGAGTTAATCGGAGTCTCGTGATTCCGAAACTCAGTTACTGGAGCTCGATAGGAGTTTTTTATGCTATTTTTCAGGAATCTTTAAGTGTAAAATCCATTATTAGCAGGTGAATAAGTGGGATCCCATCAAAGAGAAAGACCAAATTCTTATTAGAGAGAGGAAAATAGATTTTTTATTAGAGAGGAGCGTCGCTGATATAATCTAAGGTAGTGCAGCCTTGGCCTATTATTTGTCTATCGAGTTATATCTCGAACCCGCTTGGGAGTGGACGAACGGGGCAGAACGCGACTGGTGCCTTAATAAATTAATTGTTGTTGCGTCACTCAGACGCACGGAAGTTCTTATACATTCTCACATCAACGATCGCATCAAAGATATTATTGTAGGTTTTGAAGTTACAATTGTAGGTCGAAGATACAATTGTAGGTCGGGGCTACAATCGTTGAGTTAAAATTGCAACAATAAATTAATTTTGGATGAAACTTGTGAAAATTTTTATTGGCCCTTCTACGCCTTCGTATTCATGAGTGTATGGCACAGTATTTTACATTGCAGGAAAATGTCATATAAAATGTCATATAAACGTGTGTAATGTTATGTGGAATTTTGGTTTGTTAAGAATTTATTGGTCAAGACTGAATTTAGAGACAAAAAAATGGACATCGAATAAAAAAGGTAAAAACAAATAGAGGGAATAGACAGGGGTTGGTTGTAGGTTTTGGTAAAGATTAAAGGTGGGGAAAGAAGAAGTTTTCGTTTGTGGTTAGAGAGGTTGCCGAAAGATAGGCAACGCCTGGTATGGTAGGGGGTGTCGGATATCGAAAGGGATCGCATTATAGTGTCTGATTCGTGTTATGGTGCGGGTTAGCGGACTATCGACCAGTTTGAATTGATAGAATTTTTGGGAGATTTCTTGGACGTAGTTCGCTAGTGGCGTTATGTCGTGGCAACGAATATATAGATCTTTGAAGGAGGTGTATCTGTCCGAATCAGAGATGAGGCGCATAAATTTGTGTTCGAGAACTCGGAGTTTTCTCATTGTCGTGGTCGATATGCTGCACCACACCGGCACCGCGTATGTGATGGCCGGCCTGATCACCATCTTATACAACAATTTTTTATTTGTCCTGTTGAGTCCGCTACAAGACAAAACTTTAGCCACTGCACCACCACACATTACTACGAAAATTGAATGTCTGTAATATACAATATCTTTCAAGAATCATATTTTAACATATTAGATATATTATTATAAAATATATATTAGTAAAATGCATAAACAAAAAACATATATCACAGAGGTAACATTTCGCAAGATTTATATTTAAGTACAAGCGACAAAAATTAAAAAAACAATTTTTTTTTAATTAAATGATTAATAACTTTCTTATTTACTGATTGATTTTCTTCAAAAACAATAGGGTTCTTCCTCTAGCTAATACTAACTTACATTCCAAATTTCAATACAATCGGACTTTTCTTTCTTAAGTTATCGTGCTTACAAGAAACGTGACGGACGGACAGACACGGACATTTTGAAAGTTGTTCAAAATTCGTTCACTAACACAATGATATGAAATTTTTTTCTCTACGAGCGATATTTCCGGTTTTAGAAATGTGTCGATAAAATGCAATATACTCTTCGTTTTTGCGAAGAGTATAATAATAACTTATTCCTATTTTGTGCATACTTGTCACCAGGGCCGGATTATCCATAAGGCTAAATAGGCTATAGCCTAGGGGCGCCGAAGCGCGAGGGGGCGCTTCGGCAAATCAAAACTAACTAATTTTATATCCCGACAGCCAACGGATGACAATTACTGTTTATCATTGACCTTTGGAAAATAAAATGTCTTGTAACGTCGTATAATGCATACGGGCTGGCGAAAAAAACAGCCACAAAATCGAGTTAGGATAATGAACGTAAAAAATTATTTGTTTAAGGAAAGACGAGCATAAAAAAAAGCTTTTGTACCCGTCGTTTTATCTGGGCTGAAATTAATTAATTTGTATAAGCCTATGTATACCTATTCTATGTAACTATTTTGGTTACATTTTATAATTATATCCATATTAAGAAGTATAAATACCAAAATACCTAACTATTCATTTACTTATATTTAATTTTCAGAGATATCAGGATCTGAGAGAGAAGTAAATAATATGAAATGGAAAATGCGATATAATTTTAAGTAGAGTCCTGTTCATACATTTAAAGTAATTATCCATATCTCAAGTTTTTATTGCCGTAATCCTTCCGGGTATAGCCTGAGGTCTTCCTTATATAGTTGACCGCAGATTTAACAGGCACTCAAATAATGTCGGCGCCTTTGACCCATGAAACACGCTGCATCGCAAAGCCAAAGATGCTTGTTAAATCTGCGGTTTACTATATTTACGTCGGTACTTTTTTATACAAGAAAATTATTTATTTATTTTATGTCCATTTAATGAATGTACGTCCATGGACATAAATTGGACGTCTACCGGACGACTATCATCGGATTTACTTTGAAATTGGACAGAATTTACATACTCTGAATGTCCATTTTATATACGGGAAGTGTGTACATTTTATGTCCATATAGGGACAGGATATGGACGTCCATTTCGTGTCCGTTGAATTAAATTTTATATTTTTGTAATAAATGAAAATATCTCCATACCGGTTTCTCTCCAACACGTTTCCGAGATATGTATGCATACCAGCGAATACCACACTGGCACACTGAACGTCCAACATATGTGCCCAACAGACGTCCTCATGTTCGGCAAATGCACACATTTTAGGTCTCTATAGGGACAGCAGCAGGACATCTATTTAATATAAAAACAAAAAATACTGGTTTTTCAATTTTACAATGTTTTTGTTTAGATTTTACCGTTATTTCTGTAAAATTTGTAGTTTACTTTTTATAGTAATTTGTAACTAATAATTTAATATTAACCTTTTTTGTAAATTATTAATGATATTATTTGATACTAAACATTTATTAAACATTCAAATACTTTCTACATTTTGAAATATATAGCTATATTAGTCTAAAACCTCCTTTCAACTATACAGTCTTTAAGTAAGTACTAGTAAACAAGGTTAGTGGTCGAGTGAGTTACAAATCATGGGATCTGCGCGGCGCCGGCGGTTCGATCCCTACTCATTCCGTTTTTTTTTTGCGTTAAAATAACTGGGATGTACAAATATTGTTCAAAGTTGTGACATTTTCACGTCCCTCGGCTGCCCGTCGGATGAACTTTGAACCAAAAACGAACGTCCATCGGATGACCTGTATGTCCGTCGAGGACGTCCTTCAGATATCCATAGGACAATGTTGTGCTATTAGGGTAGTACAAAAAAACACCCGACCTGCGCTGCACTTTATATAGGGGTCTACAGACGATCCAATCAACTGACCTCCTAGGTACACTTTGAATATTGCCATGCGAACTCGTAAAAGTGAGCTGGTCTGCTGGAGCCAACATTGTCGGTACGCTTTGAAGACGCTGGAATTCCAGCAGACCAGCTCACATTTACGAGTTGTCATGGCAATTTTCAAAGTGTACCGAGAAGGTTGGTTGGTTGGTTGGTTGGTTGGTTGGATCGTCTGTACACCTCTTTATTCCGCGCCAGTTTCATTGCTTGTCTTAAAGTGCGCAAGCAAAAAACGCGGAAACAAAAAACGCTGCAACTTGACCGGCATGCGCCAGCTCAAATTTTTGTGCCTATTAAGGATATGTATACGTCTCTTATATGTTCCTTTTCAACTATATCAACATTTTACAGGATTATTTATAGGAAAATAGGAACGGAAAGAGATAGATATTATATCTTTCCGCTCCTATATTAATGGTGAATTATTTTCGTTTTTGAGAATAATTTCGGTTGGTTGGTTAAAAATTTTTTTTTAGATTTCTCCACCCGCTCATCAATTTTGAAGCTGGGACAAGCATTTTTTTTTTACATATCTCCGCCTCCCCGCTCGTCAATTTTGAATCTAGACAAAACATATTTTCTTCAGATTTCACCCTCCCGCTAATTAATGTTCTTCCATTATGAATAAGAGGGCGCAAATACATGATTAGCCTAGGGGCGCGCCAATCCTTAATCCGGCCCTGCTTGTCACCCCACAATTCTCATAGCATAGTATAGTGTAGTATGGTATGGTATGGTATGGAATGGTATGGTATGGAATGGCATGGCATGGCATAACATAACTTAGCATAGTTAATATGGTATAGTATAGTATAATACAGTACGGTACGGTACAGTACAGTACAGTACAGTATAGTATAGTATAGTATAGTATAGTATATAAATGTTCATCAATGTCCATAAATGTTCTTGTAAAAATACCAAATAATATGATGTAAATTTTCAGGGCCGTTTCAAGAGATTTGGCTGCTGGTGTGGAAATCTAAAATGTCGCGTCCTACTTCAAAAGTAAGAAATTAATTTTGCAAACTATTTCCGACTAATGGTAATTTAAAATTTAATTATATAAAAAATCATATAAAATTGCCAGCGTCGTAGCTAGACGTTTGGCGCCCAGGGCAAGCATCTGATTTTGCGCCCCCAAAAAAATTCTTTTCTCTCGCAAATAAAAATTGACGAGCGGTGGAAAAAATTGCGCCTCTTCATATTTCAATTTTGCGCCCCCAAAAAAATTTGTTTTCCTAGAAAATATAATTCATGAGCGGGGGTGGGGTAGAAAATCATAGTCACCGCAATGCAGAGTTTGATTCTCGACTGAGAAACTGGGATTTTTTCGAAAACACAGATTAACCCTGATGTACTCAAATATTAGGAGGTTTTTACATATCTTGTGGTTTGGTCTTTTAAACGCTTTTCTAAATTGCTAATTTATTTATTATTTGGCATCAATACGCGACCATCAAATTTTAGGAAGCCATAAGACAGGGAGACCATAAGACAGGTAGTCTTATGGTTTGGTTTCTTGAACACTTTTCTAAATTGCTAATTTAATTTTATTATTTGCCATCAATACGCGACCATCAAATTTTGCAGAATGTATCAGGAATTGCTGCAGTATTGAAGAGAAAAATAGTTTACATTTGCAAAACTAATGTTCTATTAACCACTACCAAACAGCGAGTAATGAATGGTCGAGGCGAAGACCTAAAAATGCTTTAGCATCGTGTAATGTATTATATTTTTTCTACTAGCGAAAGATATTATGGGATTTAATAATTTAAAACTAATTATTTCATGAAATTATTTGACGTTTTTAATAAATTTTATAGTTTAGGGTGCTGTATGTGAAAATTGTTTCCATGCCAACGAAACATTAAGTATCTGTCATCTAGGTTTATGTTAAACATTTTAATTTCTGGTGGTTTCAAACTAAAATACACAAAAATGTTTGATGGCGATGAAAATCGGATACAAGAAGCAGCCAATATTGCTTGTGCCCCGCTTTGCCTCAAGAAATCCAAAGCAAGATATATGCAAAATTATGAAGCATCAAAATTTGTCTTTTTTTATTGTTCTGTCCTGGCCACGAAAGTTCTACTTTCGTAGCTTGCAACACCTTAGCAACCAGATAACTCGAATGTTTACTTTCGTTATTGTGTGTTGCTAAGGTTACATTTATATAGACGGTAGTAGAAAAAACTAGTAACTTCCTTGTTATATTAGAGATTTAATGAAATATATGGAAAAAGGGAAAATACGAAATTTATAAACAACGTTAATACAAGAACGGGAAGGCTGTACAAGGTCGATATCGGAAGAACAAGAATAGTGAATCGCGCCAGCGAAATCAAAAATTTGATCTGACAGGAACGTACGAAAAAGGAAATTTTTGGAGATTTCGCGAAATGGACTTGAGGTTTTGTATGAAAATTGTTATTCAATAACATCATTATAAAGAGGTTGATAAATCAGAAAATCCGTGCGATCGTTTTTTCACATGACTCTGCGTAAGAACAAACTTTCTTAGTTCGTAGGTTATACAATATTGATTACTTACAGTAGTGGGAGTAGAAAAATACTATTACTGTATTCTAACTACCTACATTAATAACTGTAAAATAATGGTAACAATGATCGTTATAAAAAATAACGAATCAAAGTTAACTCATTACATGTTGTTTTAATGTAAATTTGTGTTTAGCACATTGGTTCATCAAATGCTGAAACCCATAAATTGACCAGGGGCGATGCTTTTGCATTTTTTATATTTTAATGTCATGGTTTTGGTAAAGATGAGAACGATGTAATATTTTGTTTTAGTGCAATTTGATGAATAAAATGTAGATTTATGTATACATTTCGACATTTACTTATACATGATTTTCCAATTGAATCATAAGATCATAATTAAATGATACGTAGCCATTTTCTGTTTACACTATGTTTTATTTAGCCTACTTCTTATTCTTTCTTGGTTTAGACATTATTCATATATCTTTAAAACTAATCGGAGAGAAGTATAACATAGTTTGAGTTAGTAACGTGTGATATAAATCAAACATCTAGTATCTAATTATGTACTGGTTTATTTCTGGATTGTTTCTTCTTAATAATTTATGATTGATAGCTCTGTTGTGTTCTGTATTTTTTTTTTTCAAATAACTGTTTCGTAACTCACAGTAATCCGAACAACATTATTTTGTTAAATACGCATGATGAAGATAAACTATACATTATTATTATATTATCATTATTATTATCATCATTATACATTATTATTATCATACTCGCATTATTGAGAAAAAATACATGATTAAACATACTTATTTACTCAAACTTTTTCAAAAGTAAATAGAGTGAATACTTTTCTAACCTTCCTCAATTTTTGTTATGAATTTTGTCAGGAAATATTAATAATTGTAATTTTAGATATTTTCGTGCCGCTTTTTGATCATGATGATAACAAAACTTCTTTCCTTAGAGCTCCTTACACAATTTTATGCTTTGCATCAAACTCCACAGCCTTAATAGGGGCCTCTTGGTAGATCTATCTATCAGCCTCTGGTTTTTTCTCTTTAAGTGGTTGTAATCTTAATCTAGTCAGATCTCTTCACAGTAGCATAGGATATGGACTGAGGTTTCCTCTTCCTCTTTAGACTCTGTCTATCAAGCCAACAGTTTCCGGTTAGGAGATCCGCCATCATCTTAAAGGCTTTTCTGTTTTCTTCTGTGAATTTAGTCTTTGGCTTTGGTTTTCGATTTAGGGGTTGTCTAGTTATATGTGCGTTTATGGTGTGCGTGTTACTTCAGAGTTAGATTTGATGACAACAGCAATTCAAATTTGAGATCAGTCTGAGGTCGTTTGTAAATAACGTAAAAAATTAGCAAATGATGTTTGTAGCCAAAATTACGCTATAAAAATTTGAGAGGCCCATTTTATATGGCCAGTAGTTCACAAACTTTCGATTAAAAAAATCCGATAGTGTTGAAATTTTGTATAGTTCATTTTTTAAATAATCGAAACCACTTTCGAGGGTGAGACCGAAAAAAATTCAATGTCGCAAAATAAGGACCGCCCTATTGGATCTATCCGTACACCAGACATTTATGCCATTATTTGTGGAACGTGTTTTTAATTTTCTCTGTCTGGTATTTTGATTTGAAATTTATTATTGAAGGTATACTTTGGGACTATAGTGTCGATGATAATTTCTAAAATGTGCAGCGCTAAATGTAACAAGAAAAAATAAAACGAAATTAAATAAAAATTATTATTGTTGATGAATTTTTAAAAATGGTGAAATATAACAGTTGACACGTTAAATTCTAAGCGCTACATATTAAAAAATAGTATATTACGTAATGAGAATTGTAAGAAGCATATTACGCACGAATGGAAAAGTTACGCACGATGCCGCGTAGCGGCGAGTGCGTATTTCCATGAGTGCGTAATTGCTTTACAACTCGAATTATGTACTATACTTTACCTACGATCATATTTATTTAATTATTTAATAAAATCTGGATTTAGTTTACTAGTCAACAATGTCATTCAACAAATATTATGTCAGTTTTGACAGCGTTTGAAAATTACGTAGGCGCATTTGTTTTTTTAAACCCCGCGTTAGCGATATAAGCCACCTATAAGTGGGTGTCCCGTGCGTTTTGTTTACCGTGCGATTTATTTACAGTGCGTTTTATTTACAATACGTAAAATTCAACTTACATGGATGGCAAGTAGTGTGTTTTTTACTATTTACAGTAGTGATCGTAAGTAATATATATATTGAACAAACGTTACGTAAAGTAGGTAATATATCATTTTTTTACTTCAAAATGTTAAATATAAATACATAAATATATTTCTAACAAAATCATTACTGAAAGAATGAAAGTTGCAGTCGGCAGCTGCCGTCTGCGAATAACTATTTGAACAACAACAATTAAAAAACTATTGGCTGCGTATTTAATCTCAGTGACAACACGTAAAAGACGAGTTGTGACGTATTCAGGCAAAATTTAATTAAATATCTAGGTATTGTTGTCAGTTGGTCACGCCCTACTGCTACTTTCATTCTTTTCGGCACTTATATACTGCATAGTTTTGTGTTAAAATACCCCAATAGCCTCCAAATCACCATAATCAAGCACATCTCTGGCAGATTAGACAAATTGCCGGATTTTAATAAAGTAAACGCACCTCCGAGACAGACAGACATGTTTAAAGCAGTATATTTCTGAAATCACTCATCTCATCGACCTCAAATTTTCAGTGTTTCAGTAATTATTCGACGATTACTTCGCATAAACGTAATAAAAAGGGAAATATGAAATTTGATTAAATGACCCCATTATATTTTGCTCTCATCATTATTTAAAAACGTTATTTTGGGTATATAGAATAAAGTAACCAGTAAGTAGCGCCCAGGGTACTATAATTCTTTTTGGTTTCATTGAAAAAATATAATTGTTTTTTTCGGGCAATTAATAGTATTATAAGTATGGAAGTGTGATCAGAAGTAAAATTAACTTTACACCTAAAGAATAGATCATTTTTTTCTTTTTATATTAAATATTATTTAGACGAGAGTTATCTGCTATATTATTATACCCAAAATAACATTTTCCATGTAGGCTTTTAGCCAACCCCAGAATATTATTAATCAAATAAATCTTTGTCGTAATTTCCTCCGCAAATATAGAGGGTTTTCATTTTCAAAAATGCAGTTATTTCCAATGATACTGACATGTATAGTACAGCTGTTCTCTTGATATTTAGTTTTTTTTTAATCATACGTATTTATCAAAAAATTACAAAACTATAAAAATAAAGCTAAAATTATAAATGACTAATTTCTCAACTATGGATATCCGCCTAGCAACATCCAAAGTTAGTATTTGTTCCGTTGTTGCGAATTATAGAAAGCAATAAGGTGACCTCTTGCTCTACCGAGTTATGTCTATGGAAATAATAGACAATCGTGAGTTCCGGGATAAGATTCAACAATTCATTGGTGATTTTTCTTGTATTGCGATTAAGAATGTCACGCAGTGTGTGCAAAGATTCATTAGAACGGTAAGAAGAGTAGTACATCTTGCATTCGATTTTATCTTCTTAAATAAGACGGTTCTATTTACATAATCTCTTCGTGATTAATTTTGTCTACATAATAGGGTAAATTTATTATTGGAAATGTTATATGCAGGATGTTTATATTAAAGATACAATGTTCACTGAAATATAAAGCCTTACCCGGCCTTCTAGTTTTTTAGCATATATATTAAACTTCGAGATAAGAATAATGATAAAATTAACAGAAACAACAAAGTAATTTTAAAATGACTTTACGTTTTCATAATCTCTGGAGTTATCTAGGAATTTAACCTGTTTGTAAAGGTAGCCATTTTTAATTAAATATGACGTCATTCTGGGAAATCGTGATTACTTAGGTACTTATCTATTTTGAGATTGAGCAAATCCAAAAACAGTTAGTTGTATTTTATTATTTTGTGATAAAATGAGCATAAGATTTGCTAAAACTATAAACATTAATTGTGAACTAATAAAAGATTTTCCTCCAATAATTATAGTATTTGGTTGCAGTTCCTCTTAAAGGAACCAAGATAAAAAACATTAATTAAAAAATTGTAACTAATAATAATTAATACATTTAAATTTTTGATCATTCTTTTTAACCAATACAAACTTGCTACTTATTATCTACGTCATCTTCTTTGTTTATAACTAATGTATGTGCTTTAACCTAAGCATTATTAAAGCACATACACCTACGGTACAAAGAGGAAAAATAAAAAAGTTGAGTTTTATAAAGTTTGAGTTTTATTTTATAAAGAACATAATAAAGCCTCTGGAAGTGGCGACATTTCTGTTGAACTTCTCAAGCATGGCGGAGAGAATCTACATTCACAAGTTGCTAATTGACGTCTAGAATCATGTATGCCCAGTAAATGGAACACTTTCACTGATTCAATATGCCCATAAAGCAGCTCTTTTTGGAATGAATTAATTTTCACGACATTACACAGAAAAATAGGATATATAGACTGTTCTTCACCAGGCTTACGATAGAAGTTTCAGAAATTATATTAAATTCACTGTGTAAGAATGCCAAAAGAGATAAATAGTAAATCTTCCTGGAACATGTCGGAAAATATATATATTTTTTTATCTATTTATTTAACGTCGGCCTATTTCCGCTACCAGGGCCTATCACCGACGCCAGGAGACGAGCTACCCCCAACCTGGAAGTTTTGCCGAACCTCTTCCCTTAAGAAGAGTAGGGATCTTTTACTTGACTAACATTTAATAGACAAGGGACCGCCTGCTTTACATCCACTCCGAAGGATGGTATATCCACTACGTAATCCTCGTCTGTAATTACGTAGCTTCCGCATATACACTGATATACAAGCCGCTAGAAGGTGGGACGAGAACGCTGTATTTCCCAAGATGGGTCACCCATCCAAGTACTAACCGTGCTCGACGTTGTCGGAAAATATCCTCCACGTAACAACTAAAGACAATAGTGGAAAGCTAAGTAACTTTGCTGCCGCTAAATGCGTGATTACTGAAAGCACCTTGTTCAACCACAAAGGAGTTAAGGAAACATGGATGTCTCCGGATTTCAGATGACAACACCAGCAATCAGATATATTACATACTCATGATATACAGCATGATATGTTTCAATTCTAATTGGCGTGTAATGGTAGAGATTAACTAACATCGATAGTAGTCCCTACCTTGATTAAATATCAGAAGTCTATCAAATTAATAGTCGGATAAGTCCGTTGATGAAGAAGGGAACAACCTATCTGTTCCCTTCTTCATCAACGAACAAAAGATGTGATAAATCTAAAAGAATTACCTATATTACATGCTGCAAAAAATACTCTTAGAATTCAACAAAGTCGCTATGGAGCACAATGGTTCGATTACGAGTATAGAGGGGTCCACCAAGAAAAAAAATTATATTTATGGAAGAAAACTACAGCGTCGAAACTTGCGTACAAACATAGAGGAATATAAGAGGTTAGAAATGAAGGAGAAGTGGATATATAGGAATAAAAAGCATACATGATATTCAAAAGAATAAAACTAAGCAAGTCACGAACTAAAAGGCGAAAATGTTATCAACAGCTAAATCAACAACACTACCACAGTGGCGCTGAGATGACAATGGAGACTTGTTGACTGCCATAAATGACGTATTATATAGATGGATCAGTAATTTCAACTATTGCTAGGTGCGCAGGACATAAACAGGGATGAACTGAGAGCTCCACATATAGTTACATGTGGAGCCATTGGTAGTTATCAATGACGTTAGCCAGTCACCACTGACCCTTGAAGTAGTTAACAATTGCCATAAAAAGCTTAAACATAATAAAGCCTCTGGAAGTGACGATATATCTGTTGAACTTCTCAAACATGACGAAGAGAGTCTACATTCACAAGTTGCTAATTTACGTCTAGAATCATGTATGCCCACTAAATAGAACACTGTCACTGGTTTAATATGCCTATAAAGTAGACCATTTTGGAATGACAGAATTTTCACAGCATTACACTGAAAAATATATAAACTGTCCTTCGCCTCCGGAGAAGGTTGCCGATGTCAGATTCCGGACAAGCGACCCGAAAAACCCCCGGGTAACGAGTTTCGATCGATTTTCCATGAATTTACAGGGAACTCCAGGTGATGACGTTCCTGGTGCAGTCCTGACCTCCAGGTGCATAGGGGGCTCATTTGGATATCACATTCAGGTCCAGCGACTCAAAAAAACCCCGGGTACTGAAATTCGTATGATTCGTGAGTTTTTTCTGGAAGATATGATTTTTTTCTTCATCACTTGAAAAGATGCACTTATAAAAATGCACTTTTCGATGCAGCAATGCAATTTCAAAAAAGTATAAGACCAAAATATGGCACAAAGTTTATAGACGAGTTAACGAAGCGAATGCAAAAAAACCCATCTAAATCCGACTTACTGCAAAAAAAAATTGAAGGTTGGGGCTATTTTTGTGTTATATTTCCTCGACAATAAGGAAGCTGCTAAAAAGGATGAACAACATTGTTTTTTTAAATTGAACCGCCTTCAGAACACATCTCTAAAAAGTAAGAAATAAAATTTCACTCAGTTTTACAAATGACTACCTATTAGTAGAAAGCAGCAAGGAACTGTACCTTATTACCTAATATCAATTTGTAGTCTGTGCAAAAATGTCTAATTTTAAAAATACATTTTGCATCGACATCGACTTCAAATTGATATTAGGTAATAAGGTATAGTTCCTTGCTACTTTCCACTAATAGGTAGAACAGGTATTTGTAAAACTGGGTGAAATTTTATTTCTTTCTTTTTAGAGATGTTTTCAAGGCGGTTCGATTTAAAAAAATATATATATTTTCACCAAGTAAAACAAAAGTAACGCAACAGCACGCGAATTTCCCAAGCGGTCACCCATCCAAGTACTAATCGCGCCTGACGTTGCTTAACTTCGGCGATCAGACGAGTGCCGGTTTTTTCCAACGTAGTGTGGCCGTTGCGTATAGAAAATTTCACTTTCATTGAACACTAGAAAATATGTTCTATAGTGGAGTCAGGTTGGACGAAAAATAGCTAAAACGTCGGAGAACGGTTGACTAGGACCGATTTTGAAGAAAAATTTTTTAATGGGTTCCGGATGACATTTATAAGAATACTTACCCATTGGAGAGGTGTGCTTTTGCCTCATTGATTGTTTAAACAAGTTGTTGATAACACTGGAAAGATGTTAAATGTGGAAAAAATGTTTATTTTGGAGAGTGCTGTTTTTAAGCCAATCAATTTACACACAAAAAAGGACTCGACATTGCAAAAGGTCATGTACTTCTATTTGTTTAATATATTGTTAGGACCTATGCCAATAGTAAGAAACAAGTTCGCAGCTTCGAAAGACCTGTGCGAGCTGCGCAATGCCCAAAAAAAGTGGGAAATTTTTGCATTTGTTTCGGTTTTTGCTCAATATCTCCTAAAGTATGCGTCCTACAGAAAATGTTCTGGGAATAATCGATATAAACAGTTCTGAGCCCAACAAATGAACAGGGGATGTGAAAGAAAGTCCGGCTTCTACTTTGTTTTCACTCCATTCTCCACCAGCAGCCCAAATGACACCAATACGTTTATAGTAGTAGATTGTGGATATATTTTACATAAAATTGTTCGGCACCGCAACAATTTCGTAAGAGCCATTGTCTCACGTTATGTCAGCTATATAAAATACCACTTTGGCAGCAATGTCTCGGTTGTTTTCGACGGCTACGCTGAGGAGACAGCCAACAAAAATACCAAAAATGCTGAAAGAGTGCGATGCTCAGCTCACTGCTGCAGCAATATACTTTTTGAGGAGTCCACCATCATCCAAGTACGTCAGGAAAAACTATTGGTCAATGATAACAACAAAAGGCACCTCATCGCACTGCTTGGCGCTGCATTCGTACAGCAGGGCTTTGCAGTGAAAATTGCCGACGAATACGCTGATCGGGACATCATTGTCACAGCACTATCCAAAAGTTCAATATTTGACCGTCTTATCGTTTACTGGTCCTCCTCAATGATTTGGGCTCAGCTGCAACGAACGTCTAACTCTCCGATTAAAGAACTTATATCTAGATACATAACAGGCTATCTTTTCACTATATACCGTTTGCTCCTAACATAGTCACGTTATATGTCCATTAAAATGGATAGATGAACATCACATCCCATAGGCAACAGTGGCGTTGTGTGTGTAGAAAATGTGTAGAATGGTAAATATTTTCATTAAAATGAATTATTGCAATTCCTGCATTACCAGCTCTTTATATAACGTGATGTAGGCATACGATATTACAGTAAGATAAAACAGTAAGATAAATATGTATTGAAAGGATATTAAAATTTAATTGCTATTTACTTTATAACTGTAAACCGAACTTCATCATGTTACGACTATGGAACGATCGATTTTCTTCTTTTCTAAACTGCTTTCTGCAAACGGCACTGCACTTCACTATATATTTGCACAAAATGTATTGTCACTAAACTGTATAAATATGAATAGAGAATATTATTTAGGTATTAAGCAAATCACAGCTTAAAATAAAATTACTTTTTCACCAGTTTTTGGTCGGAGAACACGAAAAACATTTATTGACATTAATGGCCGAACTGTCAAATTGAGATTATGATAATCGAACTGAAGCCGATCGTGTACGAGCGGCCGCGAATACGCCGATGGGCCAATCAGCAACCTATGGGAAGAAGTGCCTTAGAATGGGAGTCTTTCGGGATCATAAAATTCATGCCATTATGTATCTAGATATAAGTTCTTTAATCGGAGGTCTAACTTCAGAAAAGTGGAAAACGTGAAGCTGGGGTATCCATTTCTCAAGCACATCAGGGAACTGGCTGCAGTTTTCCTGAGGTCAGATTCCAGTCACAAGGCCATAGCCAAAGCTGGGTAGAAATGCTTGGCTTTTTACGGGGGTGATATAAAGAAGGACACTTTGAACAGCCTCCGCTTCCAGCTTTTCATAACGATGACAACCAACACAAAAGTTAACCTTGCTCGTTTGCCCCCCAATGAAAAAAAAACCTACAGATTGGAGGTGGAAAATCGACGATCAATGCTCAGAACTATGTAAATTTTGCTGTGGCAAATCATTTCAGAACGTTCCATCTGTTCAACTTCTTTCCGATTCCGATGACGACGAAGACGACCCTGCCCCTATCTTTGCCGAACGAGTTGAGGAGCTCTCTCCACTTGTTCAGGGGGACACCAGGGATTTCTCAACGCCAGGACTGTCGAAACAAATGAAACATAATGTAGCAGATTACTTTTTTAATATTTTATTAATTATCGTAATTACATTTTTACTTCCACATCCAGTGGAAGTATAGTAACGACAAAAAAATTTTTTAAAAATTTTATTGTTCAGATAGGCTTAAAATATCATGAAACGTCGAGATTTTAAGTTTGAGCGAAAAAAAAAATTTCTGTCTATCGGTCTGTAACTTTTTTTGTGCGCACGTTTACTCTGGAACCGTTTAAGATATTGACTTGAAATTTGGTACACATATGTACTTTAATGAGATCTAGAACTAGATTATATTTTCATCTTGTTCCGTCGAAGGGTTAGGGGGTAAATTGGGGTAAATTTGGGGTAAATTTGGGGTAAATAGGTAAATCAAGCAGGCAAGAGTCCATAAAATTGGTATTTAGTATATACAAGCTAAAAAAAATTTGTCATTAGCCACCCCCAATACTACCCCCACCCCATTATTAAAGGTGATGAAACAAAAAATGTGATTTAGTATGTGTACAAGAACCAGAAACCACAAAATATTTTTTTACTTCATCCACCCCCACTACCACCCCCTATCACCACCCCCACCCCACTACCGATGTGGGGTATCGTTTTATGGGTTTTTGGGGTAGAGGATTTCAAAAATTGTATTATTAAAGTTCCATAAACAATTATTTCCACATACAAAATTTTTTCGTTGTGACTTGGATAGAAAATCTGGATGTGGAAGTAGTGATTCCTTGGCAGCGGTTTTTACATTAGTGATGAGATAACCTTTATGTCATTTTATTATGCTTAATTCTTAACACGTTTGCATTATGGTTTATTGTTTTGGGGCTCATCTAGTCATGTAAATAGAGTTTGCAAAATACAAAAAAGAGAATTATGGTAGTTATATCCCAGCAAACATCGTGTAGACCTTATTTTAAAAAGTTCTTCTTACACTGCCATCTATTTTCATTTACGAATTATTAGTATATTATGTTAAAAGTACCTAATCTAAATGAGTTTACATTAAACAGTAATTTCCTCAATTATAGAACAAAATCAGGACCTTTACTATCAATTCCAGGGCATAGTCTATCATTATACGAAAAAAGTCCAAGTTATATAGGTGTGAAACTATTTAGTACATTAGCCCCAGATTTAAAACAAAGAGCGAATATTAAGTTATTTAAGAAAACAATGCAGATATCTTTACTATAATATTTTTCATAGTAGTTCTGAATTTCTGAATTATATACCATAACTTTTTATGTAATACATTTTCATTCTTTTTTACCGTATATTAGTAGTAAGTTTACTTTTCATTATTTTGTATTTTCTGTTTTTAATTGTTATTTGTCAATTTGTCTTTTATATTTTATACTTTTGTGACATGGAATTTTATACACCTGTAAAATTATTGTACTCTGTAGTCTTGCTGACGTTTCCTATACCATGTAACATAGTCTACTGAAATAAACGATATTATTATTATTAATATTAATTTTAATAAGAATTAAAAACCAGTTACTATGTGAACTGTGTACATCGATTTTTCCCAAAATCCATTTTATCAGAAATTTTGGTTTTATGTCATTTTCGAGAGAACTATTGAGCCTATAGGCGTCTTTCTAAGCTCAAATGAAAGATAAATAGATTTACTACAAATTGATTATCTATAACTTTCCTCGTAGGATGAGTACTTTTCCCGATATTTGGCAAGATACATGACCAACACGGAATTTTTTCGCTTTTTGGAGACAATTGTCAATTTTTGAAGCGCTGTATCTAGGAAAGTTCTGGACATACGAAACTCGGTTTGGACAAATTTGGTACAATTTAATTGTACCAAATTTGATATACTGAAAAGTTAATAATGAGATTTTCTATAGGACACATACTTTAGTAGATATTGAGCAAAAATCGAAACAAGTGCAAAAATTTCTCTGTTGTTTGGGCATTGCTCTGAAGCTGCAAACTTGGTTTCCTAACAACATATTTAAAACTACATGATATTTTGCGAGGTCGGATGTTTAGATTGACTGGGCTATTTGGGAATACCTTGAAAATTGAAAATATTATGAAGCACGTAACTTGAAGACTGAAATTGCCTTGAGATGGGACCGGTCCCATTCGGTTAGAAATTGACAGAGATATGAGTTTTTGGGATTTGGTGTTTTCTTCGCTCCTCTCCAAGAATCAAATTTCAACGTGCATTTTTGGAGATTGGCTCAGAAATTGAGGCTTTGCAAAAAAAATGTTAATCACGACGTTAAAAAATTATTTGGTTTTTAGTATAACGCTCTGTGATAGAGGTTGGTAAAATTGTGGCTATTTGTTGTTGAAACGGTCAGTGACGGTTTTAGAAATAAATTGCCCCTAGGCACAGATCAACTTTGCACCCCCCTTGTATTATAATCTCTATGCTTGCTATCAGTTTATGGGCACTAACCACTAAGATGAAAGGCGAAGGCGCCCCCCGCAGAATGGCGCCCCTAGGCCCGGGCCTATGAGGCCTAGCCAGAAAACCGGCCCTGGAAAGGGTGCGTTTTTGTGAAAATCGAAATTGCAAATTTATTCCTTTAAAATGCGTTCCAACAAAAAAGTTTATTCAAACGTTTTTGTAGCTTTTTAAACAATTAATCAAATGGCGTATATTATTTTCCTTAAAAATAATTTATCTAAAAAATACAATTTTTTTTTGTAAACAACTACTCGCAAAAACAACAATCAACAAGAAAAAACAGCGACATAAAACATCAACACTACAAGGAGGAAAGACAATTACAAAAAGGATAGAAATGCACAAAATGAAGTACTGGGGACATATACCCAATAAATCTACCGAAGAAAGCGCTAATACTGAACAGCAACAAACTAAAAATAGTGAGACCATGCTACACGTGGAGAACAACAATCGAGAGTATCATGAACAAACTAGGAAATGAAAGCGAGGGAAAAAAAATGAATACCGCAAAGATCGCAACGATATATGCTCTACCAGAATCATAAATGGAGGAATCAGAGGACTCAGAAAAAGAAGAAGAAAATTTGTAGAAGCAGAAACACAAAAAGAGGAGCATAAACATTCCATATCACGACACAATGCAGAAACGCATTTTACAAACACCTACACTGTCCATCCCACACTCCTGCACCATATGTCATGTGGCTCTCGCTGCTGACAATAAGCATGACCCAAATCCAACCCAGCATGGACGTAGCCGGTCCAGCGATATATCTTGGGAGTGGCAGCAATGCCTACCGCACTCTGGTAAATCAATCAATCAATCAACTGCAAAGTTTTAGTTACCCATGTATTAATATATTATTACTCTAAATTTTTAACATTATTTCCTATACTATTCCCCTTTCTATACCCCTAAAAACTGCCTTGTAATATAATTCTGTCGCGTAACTCCATTGTTTTTGTTGGGCAAAAAATAAATATCTTGGTCATTTTCAGTATCTACAACTTTTATTAGAAAATAGCAAAGAAAACATTTACCACTGCAACTGACAACCATCCGAACATTTTAAGGATGGCGGTGCCGTGCTTAAGAAAATGATTTCGTAATTCGACAATTTCTTCTATATCCCTGAACCGATTGAAAAAATTCTTTGACAGGCTTTTAGAGTAAATTTGAAATCAACAAATATTTTTTTTGATTTTCACACGAGAAAAAATTTTTAGTTTTCAGTAACCTATAGTACCATTCTATTAGGTTGTCTCTAAAAACCCATCAAAACATTGTTTGAATCGGTTCAAGGATGTAGGAGAAATTGTCGAATTACGTTCACCGCACCACCCACCCGGGTGGTAACTTGTCAATGGAGCAAAATTTGACACGACAAAAATCACAACGTATTCAAAGAATAAAACTTACTAATACCCTAGTTCTCTGCATCTTAACGAACAGACAGCATATTGATGCTTTGTGAATCTGGAAACGTTTTCTGGCCGGTCGATCGCATCAACATACAACAGTTCAGCTACTTTCCATCTTTGTATTTTCCCACGTCTTATCAGTTTTGGTCACATCAACCAACGAGAGGGCATAATATGGAACGGAGGATTGTTCAGGGAAAACCAGATGGCAAGAGGCGAAGAGGACGTGCCCTTCGTAACATTGGGCTGATGTCCCAAAGAGCTGGTGGGAAATGGCTCTGGTGAGACTGTAAACTGAACAAGCAACCACGATAGATAGCGTGATGATGTGAGACGTGTCATACAGAAAAGGAAGGCAAACTAAAGTAATACACCCATTACAAAATGTCTGACAAGACGTTGTGAATAAGCAGAAGTATATATGACTGATCATTTGATTTTTTTGCTACGAATACGAATTTATAACATTAAATAACATTTCGCATTGACAAATAAAAACTTCGTTCATTTTCAATTGCATTGTTGTACTTTTTTGTTACTACAATAACATTTTTAAGTCATCACAAGCGAAGTTTTTAAATAATCATATACAAATATGTATTGGTGACAATTCATGTCTAGCGTAAACATTTTACTAATTATATACCATTATCTCAGGTATACTTACGGATATCCAGTTAATTTTTAGTCCAACCACTAATGATAACAATATACGTATGTCAGTTAACGGAAAATAAAGCCTCAAGCAATCGTGAGTTACTTCCTGTTCATGGGCGAAGCATCCATTTCGTTTAGTAAGGACAGTTATGAAAAAAAATTCTATTTTCGTGTTTCCTACATATAATTTTTTGAAGCAGGGTCTTGAAAAAGTGCTACATTTCTAAAACTCAAAAAATAATTATGAAATTTAATTTATAAATTGTCGTATTATAGCAATGCACCAAACCATGTCATTTTGATTAATATTTAATAACTATTCCTTATAAAAAATAATATTTACGGAAATAACGTTATGAAATTCGATTTTAAACTGAGTTCTTTCTGAAAGTAATTTAAAAAACAGAGAGGAGTCATGAAGAACTGTGAGATTAACTTATTTCTTTTTAAGGAAACTCCTCATAATCATAATTAACTACTTCTATTTAACTTGTTACTGGCTCATGGTCACTTTCAAGTGACTTCCCATCTGACGCCATGCACGAATGCCGGGGATTTTTTTGAATTGTTGGAGTCGTTCTGCAAGTCATGCCTGAAGCCCTTTCAAAATTGCAGTCGTACTGTTTCTGATGTGTTCCACTGAGATGATTTTTAAATTAAAATTGTTGTAAAAATAACGATAAGTGAGGTCGGTACAGTGAGTGGTGCATAAAGGCATTTTTTTGTGAATAATAATTGACAATGTCAGAATATGCACAAAGGCCCAAGAGTTCATTATAAATATAAAAATATAGTACACGGTAATTATTGCTGAAGATGTTGATAAAATGCTAATTTACTAGTGTTTAAGCACTTTTTAAGAGCAGTTAACTGAATTTTGTTAATTTAGCAGAATGTTTCCTAATGCTAGTAAATACATATTGAAAGTAATGAAAGTAGAAAAAGAACTAGTGGCTAATAATTAATACATTATTGACAGAGAAATTGACGAAAAGTGTCTTGGGAATTATTTTGGCATATATAAGTAGAAATGAACCTTGAGTGTTTCAGGAAAATATAAAATTCATCCGAAATCGGTTATAAATGATTATCTGGAAAACCTGCAAATAGCCGTGAAATAAAATAAAATAGCTTAGAATATGAAAGAAATAATACGTTAATCATTATGTGTTCATTAGTAGTTCATATTTGAAAGAATGATAGCTAAATTGCCAACAAACTATTTTTTGTAAGTATTTTGAAAACTATGAATTTTGTCAAATGTGTGAAATATACAATTTCAACTCGAAATTTATGAAATTGCCTTGAATTTGGGACTACTCCCGTCTAATTTGGTAAAAAATTGACCAAGATATGCTTTTTCTAAGGTTTACTCTGTGTTTTCATCATAATATCTAAAAGTTAAACAAATGTCAACGCGCTTTCTTCGTGATTACCTGGAAAACAAAAAAGTGTTCACTACAAAGTTGAAAGTTAAATTCATTTCATTTCCTACAGTTTGGTTCTTACTACAAACCCACTGGCAATTTGTTTTTAAAGAGGTAGGTTTTTATGAAAATCGATATCGTTTATTCCTTTATATTGCGTTCTGACAAAAAAAAAGTCTGCTAACAAGTATTATTTCCCTTAAACGTCATGTGCAATCTCAAAGAATCGAAATTTAAATAGAAAAACATGTTCTTAACCGAATTTGTTATAAACCTCAAAATATCACAAAGTTCTGTCGTGAAAGAATCTTTAATTTAATTATATTACAAATGGGATCAACCGTGTTCATTACTGTGTACTGTGTCTTCTATGACCACTTGAATTTGGTAAGAATTATAAAAGAAAAATATGATTGTTGTCCGCAAACATGTTTTTAAGGTGTACAAAACAAAAGTTAATGTAGTTCTTTAAATGTACTGGAACAACTAAACGATAACGGAGACATTTTCTTTTTTACGTTTAATGTGTTTGCTACTCCTGTTTAAAAATCACTTTTTCCTGGAAAAATTTGAGTGATATTGCAAAATTCTCAATATTTGCAAATATCTTGAAAAACACGAATTTTGGAAGTGTATTACATAATATCAATATTAGGTAATGAGGTTCAACTGGGCAACAGAGAAGTTTCATTAAATAACTCTTCGTCTTTTTTTCAAAAATTTTTTTGCGTTCTCAAGTTTTTCAAGGATTTATATCTTACTATAGTTATTAGAGTTGAATATCATAAACTATTCCTGGTCTGAAATTTTTAATAATAGTACATATTAAAATGTACCTAAATAAGTAGATTTATATCTGTCTACGTTAAAGAGGAATGGTTAATGTTGCTTGGCCATTTGAATAATATTGAAATTGCATAATTTAATAACGACAAAAAAGAATTAAGTGAAACTAATTTCTGTAGATTAAAACGTCAATTATTAGACACAATATTTAATAGTATAAACACTCAGAAGGTTCTTGTAATTGTCCAAATAATATAGTATCGTATACTAGGATCTAAATTCTTATAACTAAAACAAATAATTTTGCTCACTCCCTGAACTGTCCTACAGTTTCAGTGAAATGATTGCAGCTCCGAAATGCAGATAAATATTATCAATTTCATTCGACTACTTAAATAGATTAACTATATCCATTTTTCGAATGCATAATGAATAATTGAAACCGATTAAATATAAATAGGTAAACTATATCCTGTAATTCAATAATTCTCAATTTTCAAATTTCTTGATAGCTGTTTCTCAGCCCTATCAAGATAATTCCTTTCATCTTTTTATTTTTTTTCTCTAGTAATGATAGTTTTAACGCGGACGCTGCACAGTAGGTTGTTTGAACTATCCAAAAGGTAAAATGTAAAAAAATGCTGTGCGTTATTTGAATTAAATAGTTATTAGTCTTATAAGATGTCAACGCTAACGGATCGAAACTACGAGTAGTGATGAAAGTAGTTGATAAAAGAAAACAAAATTCTGCATGTACTTTGTAATTGATTTTCGTGTTTCATTGGACTTTTTGAAACAAACATTGATTCTGAAACTAGTAGGAAAGCATACAAGAGAGTTTTTGTTTGCAACAACGTGCAGCACATGAGGTTTTGTGTTTTAGGAGACAAAAATTTAAAAGTTTCTATACAAGTACTTATTGAAGTTCTTAGGGAAAGAAGGATCCAGCAATCGCAGACTTCGTCATTTCAGAAGTTTTTGATAAATTATACTGAGAAAAAAATATTAAAATTGCTGAAGATTAAACTTAATGAAACAGATAATAGTTCTTAATTTTCTTTGTCCAAAATAATGAATAGATATAATAATGTGTAACAATAAATTTCTTATATAATCTGCCGTTTCTTGTTTTTTAAATAATTTTGTTCTGATTTGCTAAACGATCCACTTTACGCTGTTACATTGTTGCAATATACAAATTTGGTTGTTAATATCACGACAAGGTCTATTGTAGTTGATTGGAAATTCTTTTTTCTACGACTATTGGATAAATCATTTATTATAAATTCGTTTTTAAACATGTAATGGGGCTTATTATTTACAGCCGTGGGTAATGATTCATTTCATTACTCAGTAGGCTAGAACCAATCATAGGGACGATTTAAAGTTAAAAAATATCGAGTAAGCCATAACTCAATTCAATTCAATCTGTCATGCAAATATCAATCATCATGGACATCTAGGTTTTTTTAGATTTTATATCAAGTTTTTCTTACTAATTTGCGCAAGTTTGTTTTGAAAAAATTATTCAAGCGATGAGTAGCCTTATAAAAAGTATAGTATACTACTCGCGTGTAATAGCTATTACACTCTCGTTGAATAATATACTATTTTCTACGACAACATCGAAATGTGTCCATTAAACGATTGTAAATTCAATCATTTTTTTAAACTATTTATTTAACGTCGGCCTACTTCCGCTACCAGGGTCTATCACCGACGCCAGGAGACGAGCTACCACCAACCTGGAAATTTTGCCGAACCTCTTCTCTTGAGAATAGGAGGGATCTTTTACTTGCCTAACATTTAATAGAAAAGGGACCGCCTGCTTTACATACCCTTCGAAGGATGGTATATCCACTACGTAATCCTCGTCTTGAAATTACATAGCTTCCGCGCATACGCTGATATCCAAGCCGCTAATATACAAGAAAGTGGGACGAGATCGCTCTGTTTCCCAAGATGGAATTCACCCATCCAAGTACTAACCGCGCTGAACGTTGCTTCACTGGAATATCGAAATAAAGCACAGTTAAGACGCCAAAATTCAATCATAAACAGCTACATTCTGCACAGAATATCATATTGCATAGCGGACCTGACATATGATTTACACTGTATTTGTTGCCTAGCAACCGTTTCATTATGAACCATTATGTGTTAGGAGGGCGGTTCGCTGTAGCTAGTGCGACGACTAGAGTTACGGCGTCTTTGACAATATGACACTAGCGACGGGATATATGAATATGTCATCAGTATTTCTGTCAACATTTTGATGTTTATTAGAATATTAAACGTGAGTAGTAGGTTGTCGTAGAAAAAGTATAGGATGCAACTCGCACAAAATCGCAATTTTACACTCGTATCGATCCGACAAGCCCTCGCAAGCCTACCAAAGAAAAATCTCAAAAAGGAGTGGTTTTTCCTGTTTCGAGGTAGTGGGTGAAGGGTAGATCGAAAAATATTGTCGCCACCGGGAGGGGGGGGAGATGCTGTAGTCGATCTAAGTCGAAGCCAAAATAAAAATTCGACTTAGGCAAAAATTTCATTTAAGGACATTTTCAAGAGTCTGAGGGACTTCAGAGCCACAGACTAGACCAAGAGGACCGTTATGAGTTCGATAAGACATTAGAAACAACCAGGTGAAAATTCGAAGAAACACCGAATTTTCACTTAGGAAAATATGTTTTGGTTCAGGATATCAGAGTGAAAGTATGGTGGCAAGGAAAAAAATATAATATACTTTTTCAAAGTTGAAACAAAGTTGTACTTTGAAAATGATTTTTATCAAAAGTACGCCAAAGTTAGTTTAAGAGGTACGCCAAAAAGGCACTTTGAAAAATATTTTAATATTTTCAATTTTAATTCCTCCACCAAACACATTGACCATGAAGGTACAGGTCATTAAATATCCTGTTCGTAAGACTGACTATAAAATTTTTACAATGCAATGTACCAAAAAGGGTAAAATGGACAAATAATGTGGCGAAGGCGCATAGCGCTTATAAGCAAAACTTGGCAAAAAGTCAATGAAAATGGACAAGGCCGGTTTCTCGCATAAAACAAGTTTGGATTCACCCAGCGACTCGTAATTTGGAGAGAAATCTTCGATAGGGATTTTTTATGCAAAAATCGCAATAACCTAAAGCCGTAAAGGCCCTTATTGTCAGTGAATAATTGAAATCACGTCTTGAGAGAGCGTCGTTAATAATCTGAGGTAGTGCAGCCTTGACCCATTACTCGTCTATCGAAGTATATCTTATCTCGAACCCGCTTGGGAGTGGAATAATGGGGCAGAACGCGGCTGGCGCCCTTCTAAATATAAATTGGTGTGGCGTCACCTAGACGTAAGGTGGTGTGTTCTTCTACAATGTCACTGAACTTTTGTGCTTTTTCGCCCTTTTCTTGTTTACCTCAAGGGACTATTTTTCAAACTTTAAACTTTCTTCTTTCATCTTTGAAACTCTTCACTTTAGGGGGTTGGGCCCAATGAGACTTTTAATCAGCATGGTTTGAAATACACACAACATACTCCAGTTTTATGATATTTAACCGAAACCACTTTTTACATAGTTTCAGGGGTCCTTTACCAGTGAAAATATCTTCTAAAAAAATATATTTCAGAAGTTAACGATATCTCCATCCAAAGCAAGCATTATATGCATATATAAATATCTTTTCCATATTATTTCTGAAACGGTTTTCAGTAATAACCCGAGAAAAAAAAACGAGTTTTTCAAAATTAAAACTCAATTTACAAAAAACGCTCACCTCCAAAATTAGACAAAACTTCACTATACCGTCCTTATAACATATAGATTTCATTTCCAAAAAAAAAATTGGCCCCCTAAACAATCTTCGAAAAAACTTAGTTTTATTCGACTATAAGTAAAACAACAGAATATGCGTTATCGTTTTGAATAATATAATTAATTATGTTTCAGTGCCCTTTGCGATCACACGCCAATGGATCAAATACATCCGCGGTCCAGCAAAGAGACTCATCTTATTCTCCCGTTACCGGCCGGTAAAGTAAACATTTCCAATGTGTGCTAATGTTCCTTTTGCTAAGTTCTCGTACAATCATCAATCCCATAACGGAACGCCTCAAAAGCAAGCAACGGGAAGCTCCTGGTCGGTCATGTCCGCAATTCGACCTACACTTTTTCCAATTACTTGCACATCAGTTATATGTGAAATACTTTTCGTGAGTCGAGTCTACATCCGCGTTAATCGAGTGATCATGTCTGTGGAAATTAGAATGATATTTGAAGAGGTACGACCGGAAATACGTCTCGTTTATTTTTGTAACCTAAATGTAATCAAGACGGAAAACGTGTTTATGAAATATATTAATTATTTTATTTAAGATCTTAATTAATATATTTGCTATTTTTACAATTTTCTTCAACTAGGAAATAATTACTCTTGGTCTCTAAGAATACTTTTTAAATTCCTGTCAGAGGGTAATAAAATTTTATATAGTTCATTTTTAATGAACTCGTCTTACATGAGTACTACCCTTAAAGAACCTAAAAAAGTAATTTTAGAGAATAATTATTAATTTAAATTTTTCGTCCTTCACGGTTAGTACGAGTGCCTAGAGGGGAAAAGATACAAAATATAGAAACAATGTCGTGTGTAATGGTAATTTTTTTATTTGGGTGATTTTTGTTAATAAAAGGTATCTTCTTCAGTTTCTATATAATATGGTCTGGATACTTGCTCTTACCCCCTCCCCCAAGAGGTGAAAACCATCATTAAATCTAAAAATTTACTATTTGAAAAAGTATCGTTGTAACGTACTTCAAAATTAAAAAATGTAATATGGTGGTTCTAATATGACAGATGGGTTTTTTTATAAAGCAAGTGCTTTAAACAGGCAAAGAAATTTTCCATTACTGGCTAATTACAGTAACCAAATGAAGACGTTTTTATTTAAAAAAATGTGATGAACATTATCTTGGTTGTAACTTCTTTATTTCCTATGTTACAGAAACAATAACAACCATTTGAAAGCCTACTTGAAAATCTTTAATTTCGGTCCTTAGTATATTTGACGTAAGTGCCACAGTCCACAGTGCCACAGTCTCCGAAGTATTTAACATTTATACTTTTATACTTCTTCTTATAAACGTTCGAAAGCTATCTTTAAACTTTAAAATCTCAGAAACTATTAATCCTATAGAAAAACAAGTTTATTCCCAGTTTATAAGATCTATTTTTCATCGTCACTGTTCACTAAAACTAATATTTATTGAGCTAAGCATCTAGATAATAATATTAACAAAAAATAGGGGCATTCTTATTAGAAAAATGTGAAGACGCACATAATAACGTTTTTGTTTTTTATACTAACGAAATTAAGAAAACATTTGAAAGTTTAATTAATAATCTTTAACTTTGGTCCTTAACATTTCTTTACGTATATTTCTGAGATATTTAACAAACTAAATAAACGTTGGCAAACTATTATATCTTTAAACTTCCATATCTCCTAAAATTTAATCTATATAGAATTTATTATTAATTATAAAATTTAATTTGAAGCTATAGGCCAGGCTAGATAAGTGTCAGAATTAAAAAAAAAACATAAGTAGTTACAGCAAACTGATAGTGGAATATTGTAGAACATATCATAACTAATGAAGGAAAAATAATCCGAACCACCTGTGATTATCTGGGGTGGAATGGGGTGGGCTTTTAGGGGGGAAAAACGGTTTTTTGCGATTTCTGGCTTAACTACGCATCCTATCGAAAAAAGTTGAATATAAAAGTTGTAAGTAATAAAGAGATCTACAACTTTTGTGGAAAGCATTTTTATCCTAACCTCAAAATTTTTCGAGATACACGCAAAAATACCTTTTTTCGGTTTTTTATTTTTTTCTTCCACAAAAATAATTCGATTTAGCTCAAACTTGGTGAAAGTATACCTCTTGGTGTCCCACATAAGCACTTTTTTTTTGCAGCAAAATATTTAGCTGTTGTTGTTTAATTCAATTTAAAAAAAAAAGTGAAATTTTCAACTGCGATTCCTCATAAAAGTACTTGTCCGATAGAGTTTGGACAGGGCTCATTTTTTTGTTTTTACTTCTACTTTCAATGAATAAAAAAATATATATAGTGCAATGAAAACAATTGCCGGAAAATCGAAAATTCCGAAAAAATGCCTTTTTTCGTTGTATGTTTTATAATTATTGTCAAAAATTTGTTATTATTTATTAAAATTAATATAATTTTGTAATATCAATGTATGCTATAAACAATAAGTAAAATAATTAATAATTAATTACATTCCTCAACCACGTTTGAATTGGAACGTCTAGAGAACTGCCTCCACAACCGGTTCATTCAGCGGCTCTTCGACCGCCTCATTTACCGGCTGAGGAACAGCTCTCACGTAGCCCCTGCTGCGAAGGTGGGATACATAATCACGCAGATTTTGTGGCGTGAAGGCGCTGTGCTCTGGGTGTCTTGCACACCACAGAGCGTGCATTCGCGCCATGTATCCCCTTCGCGCGGGCTCACTGCTTTCATAGCATAGCAGAAGATTATTCCTCAGCTCATCGGTCCACTCGAAGCGTCCATGTAGCTCACGGTCGTCATTGCCAGGCAATTCGTCCGTCCTTGCCTGTGACCCCCATCCGAATGGGGTCGATTGTGGGGGCCCTGTCTTCTATTGCCTGGAACCAGAAGATTTCGGCTTGTTAGGTGGTTAGCCCAACAAGCCCACGGCCGACGCCAGAGGGAAAGTCTCTTTCCCATCCCGATTGCGCTAGCGCTGTCGGTCCGGATTTTGCACCCGCGGCTGGAGTAAGTGGTGTCGCTACTTACCAAAGGCTAGTGAGATGTAAGGAAGCCCCTCCTGCTTTATTATTATATTATTTTTTTTATTATTATTTTTTTGTTAAAAACCAGTCACCCTTCTCTGTGGCTCCGATCCTCACAGAGGGGAGCTGGTAGTACCGGAAGCCACTCCCCACACCTGTGGGGTAAGTGACTACTGGGTCCGGGAATCGTGTGCCCTGAGCAGACGTAATGAACCGAGGATGACGGCTTTCTGCATTCTGCCAGCTAAGACCTCTGCCGAATTTCGGCATGCCGGTATGATCTTAAGTTCCGGAAGCAGTGTGTGTCTCGTTCCACTGAGGGCTCCTATAATCAATACCACTATCTTAATAGTATGGTCTGGATACAGTCTGCGGAGTTCGAAGAGCAGATCTCGATATTTTGTCCGTTTTTCCTCCTCCTTCAAGACAATGTTGTTCTCCGCGGAAGCCGAGAACTCCACGACAAACATTGTCTTGAATTGATGGTCGAGGAGGATTACGTCAGGCTTGTTGGCTTATATTTGCCTGACGGTGGGAAAAGAGTAGTTCCAATAAATTAGACACTTCTCATTTCCCACAACGGATTCAATATCCCCCGGAGCGTAAGACAGCACTGGTGTTTCCTCTATCCCATACGAGTGCCTTAAATGGTAATAAAACACTCGTAATGCTCCGTCGTGCCTTTGGATATAGGCCGAGACTGCATATGTCGGGCAAGCCGACAGCAAGTGCATAAGAGTCCCTGGCGCCCTGCGGCAGGCCCTGCGGCTGATATCAGGGACCTCTATATCCATGACACGACTACGATAGACGAGGGTGTTAAATATACCATCCTGGCAAGCCATTATGAATCCCTCGGTCTCAGACTTCAGTCCAGCTGACCTTAAGAAGGCAAAGGTCAGCCTTTCGGATAAGCCAAGGTTCTCTATATTTTTATAGAAAACTCCATGCATTGGCTTATCCATGTGAAGCTGCAGAAAGTTGTTGTGTTCTGCAGATTTAATTTGGGCTTTTCGCTGAGCAGGTTCCAACTCGGTGACAGTGTCGCGATTTACTCGCTCGACGCCGAAGGAGAGACCAAGTTCATCGGCTGCTTTCTGTGCTGCCTTAAACAAAAAGGCTCCTACACCTACATTTTCATGGTCCCGGACCACGCAGAGGAGGGGATCCGAACTCCTGATGACCTTACAGGCTCCATCCAGAACCATCCTATTATGGAGACTCTCCAAACTCAAAAGTCCACGGCCTCCCCGATGTCGTGGGAGGTATAGCCGTGGAACGGACGATTTAGGATGTAAACTCCTATCGAGAAGCATCTTCTTGCGGGTTCCAACGTCGAGTTGACGCAACTCTTCTTGAGTCCATTTCACTACTCCAAAGGAGTAGAGAAGGACCGGAATGGCAAGCGTGTTAATAGCAGACACCTTGTTCTTCCCCGACAGTTCTGAAGATCAGATCTGTCGAAGTCGGTGCTGATACTTGCCACGGAGAGCGTTTTTCACTACACTCACTTCTTGTGTGGAGCGTTGCTCGACACCCAAGTAAGTGTACTACTCTCCGGCATCTAGATGATGTAAGATGCTTCCGTCCACGATCTGCGCGTCCTCTCCGTAGTTCCTGCATCGTCCTTTCTTGAGATGGACCAGGGCACATTTGTTTAGCCCGAACTCCATGCCGACAGCCTGCGTGTACTCCTGTACCATCCTGGGGGGGACTGGTGTAGGTCCCTCTCTCCGGAGGCATAAAGTTTAAGGTCATCCATGTAGAACAGATGGGTGACCTTATGCCTCCTATCGCCGGAGATACCGCAGTTAAATCCACGGGTTTTCCGGAGCGAAACCGATAATGGCAGTATTGAGATGCAAAACAGAAGGGGACTGAGAGAGTCTCCCTGAAATACTCCCCTTCTGAAAGTTACCGACTCCGTCTGGACTCTATCATTACCCGATGTAATGCTAAAGCGAGTTCTCCAGAGCGGCATCGGTTCTTCGATGCATCTCACTACGGGACCAGGTACCGCAAGACATCGGAGCAAGTGTACAATAAGCTCGTGCGATGTCGTGTCAAATGCCTTGCGGTAGTCGATCCAGGCCATGGAGAAGTTACGCTTATACTGCATGGAGTCCTGCGTGACACACCTGTCAATCAGCAGGTTCTCCTTACAGCCAGCGACACCTCTCTTTGACCCTCGTTGCTCATTTGTCCGCTCGTAAACCGGTTCAACTGCGTGGAGCACTCGCATGTACAAGATGCGCGTAAACACCTTTTGTAACATGCGTTTAAACAGGTTATCGTCCGGTAGTTCTTTGGGTTAGACAAATCTCCGTTCTTCGGGATCAGCACTGTCCGCCCCTCGACAACCCAAGAAGGAATTTGCTGCTCCCCATTTAGCCATGAATTGAAAATTCTGGCTAAATGGTGGTGGGTACTGGATAATTATTACCACCAAAAGTTATTGATACCGTCGGGACCTGGAGCAGCAAAGTTCTTAGAGCCCTCAAGAACTCTTCGAACCTCTTCTGGGGTTATCGGTTGGCACACCTGTTTTGGTTGCTGAAACCTTTGACAAAAGGTTTCAGAGTGTGCCAGGGCTGGAGAGTCTTTGTTGAGTGGAAGCTTCTGTTCGTACAACGTTTTCCAGAAGTGTTCCACCTGATCTGCAGTCGGCGGATTTTCAGCAACACGCTGAGGCGGTTCGAAAAGGCGCGAGGGCTTTTTGCGGAAAAGCTGATTTTCCGCTAGCCCCCTCGCCCGCCTCACTAGTGACTTCTTACAAGACACTAGCATCCGTATCCTGTCGAGGCAGTGCTGTTTGGTGGTTTGTAGCACTGCCCCATTGAGTGTGTGATGGACGCGTCTTAAGTTGGCAGCTACTCTCTCTATTATTATTATTATTATTATTATTCATTAATTTACTACATACCCGACATTTAGAGTCGGATGGACAAATCAACTGAGAAAGAGTTCACTTCATCCAGTGGATTTTATAAAGATTACGGACAATGTGGCATGTCTGTAAGATAGATGCTTTCTGCATGATCGAGAAAAGACTATGTGATAATTCTATCAAATTAAGGTATTATTATTATTATTATTATTATTATTATTTTAGCTAGCTAAAAACCAGTCACCCTTCTCTCCCCTCACAGAGGGGAGCTGGTAGTACCGGTAGCCACTCCCCACGCCCGTGGGGTGAGTGACTACTGGGTCCGGGAATCGTGTGCCCTGAGCAGACGTAATGAACCGAGAATGACGGCCTTCTGCATTCTGCCGGCTAAGACCTCTGCCGAGTTTCGGCATGCCGGTATGATCTTAAGTTCCGAAAGCAGTGTGTGTCTCGTTCCACCGAGGGCTCCTATAATCAGTACCATTAACTTAACAGTATGGTCTGGATACAGTCTGCGGAGTTCGAAGAGCAGATCTCGATGTTTTGTCCGTTTTTCCTCCTCCTTCAAGACAATGTTGTTCTCCGCGGGAGCCGAGAACTCCACGACGAACATTGTCTTGAGTTGATGGTCGAGGAGTACTACGTCAGGCTTGTTGGCTTGTATTTGCCTGACGGTGGGAAAAGAGTAGTTCCAATAAATTAGACACTTCTCATTTCCCATTATTATTATTATTATTATTATTATTATTATTATTATTATTAATTGTATGTTTACAGAATGTAAATATATTAAAATCATGGATTATTTTTACAAAAAATTATTTATATTATGTTTAACAATTAAAATTAACAAAGCAATTTTTATCAATTTTTACAATTTAAAAGTTATTAACAATCAAAATTAAAAGTAAAGATATTTAGATTATCAAATAAATAAAAATGCGGTCATTTATACGCCGTACCAATACCGTTACAATAGAAGGAACCAAGATCATACTTTTTTGTTTGTTTAATAATTCAAACGTGGTTGAGGAATATAATTAACTATTAATTATTTTACTTATTGTTTGTAGCATACATTGATATTACAAAATTATATTAATTTTAATAAATAATAACAAATTTTTGACAATAAAAAACACACAACGAAAAAAGGCGTTTTTTCGGAATTTTCGATTTTCCGGCAATTTTTTCTATTGCACCATATATATATATATATATATATATATATATATATATATTTTATTTATTCAAAGTAGAAGTGAAAACGAAAAAAATGAGCCCTGTCCGAACTCTATCGGTCAAATACTTTTATGAGGAATCGCAGTTGAAAATTTCACTTTTTTTTTTAAATTGAATTAAACAACCGCAATATTTTGCTCTAAAAAAAAATAATACTTATGTGGGACACCAAAAGGTATACTTTCACCAAGTTTGAGCTAAATCGAATTATTTTTGTGGAAGAAAAAAATAAAAAACCGAGAAAGAGTTTCTTGCGTGAATCTCGAAAAATTTTGAGGTTATGATAAAAATGCTCTCCACAAAGGTTGTAGATCTTTATTACTTACAACTTTTATATTTAACTTTTTTCGATAGGATGCGTAGTTAAGCCAGAAATCGCAAAAGATCGTTTTTCCCTCTCTAAAAGCCCACCCCTTTTCACCCCAGATAATCGCAGGTGGTTCGAATTATTTTTCCTTCATTAGTTATGATGTTCTACAATATTCCACTATCAGTTTGCTGTAACGAATTATGTTGTTGTCCAACCCTTATCTAGCCTGGTCTAGTATCTAAATTAAAATATCTGGTTATTGTACTACGTGTGTTGTCGTGTGATTTTTTAAATTAAACATTAAAGTATGCTTACATGCGCGACAGTTAGAGTTCTTCTTTCACTTTTTTATTAATACACTACCTAGACAAGTCTATGGCATATTAATATATTATAAATATCAGTTGTTTTTAGATTTTAGATTATATAAATTAAGTGTTTCATTATCTCAGTCAAGCGTTCGTACATAAGGCTGATATTCTATTGTTGATTCCTATGTATTATGACCTCCTGATTACGAAAAAAATATTTGCGTCCAAAAATTCCTTGTGCGTCAAAAGTTATACTCACTTTTTGACGCGCTTTCACGGATTTTCAACTTATCTGCTTAATATATTTTGTACTAGTAATCGGATGGGAGCTTTAAAAATACTGGCTTATTTGAAATAAAATTCATAAAAAGTATAGATCTGTCCGATATGTATTGGTCAATTCGCCATTTTGGAAAAAAATAGAAAACACCAAAAATAGCCGAAAATATTAAAATAGAATATATTTTCTATTAGAAGGAGTAATTTCACCAAAGTTCGCAAAAATAAAACTCATTTATGGTTAAATATATTGCACCAATCCCGGACACCGTATGTCAGATAGAACGGTCAAAGATGACGGACGAAATGAAAATTTTCATTCTTCGTCAGTTCTCAAGGAGGCATTGTATATCACTTTTTTGTTTGTCGATTGTATGTTATTTTATGTACTTTTAGGGGATAGAGTTCATTTATTTTTAATCTTCAAAAAAAAAGTGCATTTTTACAATTTTCAAAAATGTATTTTCTTTAACTCTCTTTTTTTTTTCACCCAATTTTCATCGAAAAAAAAAATGAAATATCCTATGAGTCTCGTATACATTTAATACAGAATGAAACTTCATTAATCTTGAAAGGAAATTTATTGAGTATACGCATGGTAATAATAAAATATGAATATATGATCAATAATAATCAAAACCAAGCAGTCAAGACTAGAGTAGTATTATTTTTTGTGGGTATGCCGATGAACAGAATAGCACTAAGAATAACGAGCATTCGTCGTTCAGAAAGAAATGTTTGCGTAGATATTTCAATCACAAGTGACATTATAAAGTCCTGGGTTAGTCAAAAAAAATTTCTAGCTAATAGTAAAAATAAGGATAGCTTTATAAAATTATTGTGCAAGGGGTTAATAGACAATGACTTTAACGTTAAAATACCTAGAGAAGACGCCAATATTACAATCGCTAAAACTGCTATTGATTTGAAAACCGAAGACAATCAAGTTATAATAGTTGGTGAAAATATTTACCTTTTGATTATAATGACTCAACTAGCATGAAATCATCACAAAAAGATCTATTTTTACAAACCTAAGATTAATAAAATAATTCACAACCATCATGATGAAAATAGAATTGTCTGCAATTCCATCTACCGAAGAGGTAATAGAAAAACACTGTTTAGGAGTGTATTTCCAAGTCCAAAAATGGTTAGGATCTGAGAAAAATCCGTTACAATTCAGGTGGCTTAAAACTGAGAATGGCTTAATGCCTGATGTTATGAGTGAAAGTAATGCTTTTCCTAAAAATTTACTAAGTGATATTTCTTGTAAATGTAAGAAAGGCTATAAAAATAATCAGTATAGCTGTAGATAACTAAATATATAATATTCTATTCTATGTGTAAAGGAAATAATTGTGCCAGTGCTTCTTCTACCTTTGATGAATCGGCTATCGATAAGGAATGCGGTGAATTTATGACATGACGATAATGAAACTAATATAGTATATTTCATTTTTTTTTATGAAAATTTGATGAAAAAAAGGGGGGTCAAAGAAAATACATTTTTGAAAATAGTATAAAATGCACTTTTTTTGAAAATTAAAAAAAAATGAACTCTATCCCCTAAAAGAACAAAAAATAACGTACAATCGAAAAAAAAACGTGACGTACAATGCCTCCTTGATAATTGACGAAGAATTAAACATTTTATTTTGTCCGCCATCTTTGACATACAGTGTCCGGGATTGGTACATTATACTTGGCCATAAATGAGTTTTATTTTTGCCAACTTTGGTGAAATTACTCCTTCTAATAGAAGAAATATTCAATTTAATTTTTTCGGCTGCTTTTGGTGTTTTTCATTTTTTTCCAAGATGGCGGATTGACCAATACATATCGGACAGGTCTATATTTATTAAGAATTTTTTTTTTCAAATAAGCCCAGTATTTTTAATATTCCCATCCGATTACTAGAGCAAGATATATTAAGCAGATAAGTTGAAAATCTGTAAAATCGCGTCAGAAAGTGCATAAAACTTTTGACACACGAGGAATTTTTGGACGCAAATATTTTTTTCGTAATTAAAAGATCATAATACTTAAGAATCGACAATAAAATTTCAGGTGGAATGTTGTTACCGGAAAAAATCAGTTCAACTGCACTATACGCAAATGATCCGAAAAAATTGTTAAAACATTAAAAGTGTGTAACATAAATAGTTTGAGATATTCAAACCAAACTTACTTGTTGATGAGCTCAAAAATTTTGTTTTTTTTTTTTATTTTTGGATCAGGTACCTACTTTGGAAAATAAAGGCTGACAATTAAGTTTCACACATCTTCGCGCTAATTCGCTTGTCCACTCCGATAGCCCTTTTCCAAAATCCCTCCCTCCTCGTCCCTAGGCATAATTCCTTTAATTACATACTATTTTTTTGAACAAAAACATATAATTGTAGCCTAAAGAATAAAACAAAAATAAACAAGAGAGAAAATACCCAAAAAATAAATAAAAACAAATTATTTAACACCAACTGTTATTGGAATCTAAAATAAGAAATTGGCAGCTACTGGAAGCGGCTGGAACCTCTCCACCAAATGTTGGTGAAAATTAGTTAATTTAGTTAATAATCGAGCTCGTTACACTTAACGACCCACTGTTGTGGGACTCGGTCGGAAAATGAATGAAAAAGAGCGAAGTGTGTTATGTCGGTGAAATCAAAATAACATCCGCTTTCGAATGGTAGAATAAAAATTAATCTATTGAAAAATAACTGTCTATGTGTCAAAGGGGTACTAAACGTAATCCAATCTGCACCAAAATTTTTTCAGTTCATGTACGGTACCACCAGTTTTACCCACGTGCCAAATTTCATCATCGGTTTACTAGTTTCGATGAAATCGTGGCAAAAGATATACGCAATACACATACATATACACACAGATTTTTTTTAAAATCATTTTTTCGTGTTGTTGGGATTTCAAAACGTAACGATCTAGTTTTATTTCGGTTTCCGACTTTAGACCTATTTTCATTAGTGGAGAAGTTAAGTTAGACTATATTAGGAAGTGCATGTATTAGCTTATTCTGGGAAGAAGTTAAATAACTCTTGTCGGTAAACACTCCTTGGTTTCGTCAAAAGCACATCATCACACGAATTGCGGAACTATGCAGTAATCCAATTCAATTTCATGCTAATTTTAACTAGCTTAGTAAATTTAACATTTTGTTGGGTCGTTAGGTGCATAACAATTCACAAAAGTTAACATCGCTTTAATATACAGAGAAAAATAAATGTTCATGTTATTAAATATAGAGAATTGTAATTGCAACTCATATATCTTTTTTATTTTATTTATTTATTTATTTTTACATATACTGTTCAAGAGGTACAAGTACCCAATTACAGAACAGGAATTAGCAGAAATACAAAACATACTAACTAATAAGAAAAAGAAAAGTAGGTAACAGAACAACCAAATATTTAATCCAATATTTTAAATCTTATATCCTTCAGACGACAGTTAAAAATATCAAGGTCGCTGGACAATTTATTTGAATTGTTACAGATGGTCAATAAAGGCGAGTTTTTTAATATGTTGGTATGAGAGGTGGACATGCAGAAAACTTGGGCATTGCGAGAAGTCAATCTAGGGAATTGAACATTTAATTTGTTGACTACCTCAGGTGCGTCAGAATCACTGTGTAACACTTTAAATAAGAATACTTGAAAGATGTGGATTCGCCTGTCTTCAAGAGTAGACATGGAAAACCTTTCAAGCAGATCTTTCTGCGGAAAACCAATAATAGGGTAGGTACCATCAGATTTGAGCCAGAGTAATTTGACAAATCTACGCTGCACAGCTTCCAGGTTGTTTTTATGTACATCATAGCTAGTGATGCATACTCGAGTTTCGATCTGACAAATGATTGGTATAGAATTTTCAATGTATCAGTATTAGTGAATTCACGACTAGTGCGAACTATGAATCCAAGGCTCTTAAAGGCTTCAGAGATAATGGTGTCGGTGTGAGGAGTAAAAGATAGCTTCTTGTCAAAAATTACGCCGAGGTCACGAACACTGTGGGTCTCTGAAGCATGACATTATCCAAGTGGTAATCAAAAGCAATTGGTGATGTTTTTAATGAAAAGGACAGCACGTTGCACTTGTTGGCATTCAAGTACAATTTATTGGTTATACACCAGTTATTTACTTTATTAAGACAAGTTTGAAGTTGAAAGCAATCATCAATATTGTTAATAACCGTGAATACTTTTAGGTCATCAGCGTATAGCAGGCAAGGCAAATCAATTTCGTCTATTATGTAATTAATAAATATATTAAATAGCAAGGGCCCCAGAATGGATCCCTGGGAAACTCCGGAGGTGGCAACAAATTCTTTTATATCTAGTAGAAAATCGTTCTTATTTACAATAGCACTATATGTTTTTTTGTTTTATTACTCATTTATTTAGTCTTAATCATATATCGAATTTACTCTCCTTCCCCGGATTCCCTACATCGTGTTCTTTTAAGTGACTCTCTTCCTCTAGCACCACTGAAATTATTCGCTCTTCATATGATTTCATTGAAACCAACTTTTCTGTCTCATTTAGTCCACATGTCTTTACTAATCATTAATACTCACCTATTTCTTAAAGTTTTTCATACATCAAGTAACTCATACAATTTATATGTAAAACTCATTAACTAATTAACTCAATTTCAGACCTGAAGTTAGTGTGAAACTGATACTGAAACAGTTCTCACAAGCATCAAAACGTTGAAACGTTAAAATTGTATGACAGTTGCCATAAGACAAATTCGACTGTTGGCTCAATCACCTGAGATTTAAAACGACCGTTTTCCATCATACCTTTAACTTTGTAGACCTCTGTTTTTTCACTTGGCCTTCCATAACCTTTTTTCCTTCCAACTGTTCCTAATATTCAGAAATTTTTCACTGTGTACAGATAACTTACAATATTTCAGTGCAAAATTCGGGAAATCGCTTCCTAAATTCCTCGTAATAATCATGGTGCGAATACGTTAACTTCCGTTTTCAGTTTTGGGTCAATTCAATTCAATTCAATTCAAAAAGATTATTCCAAATTAAACATATTCTCTGGTTCTCATGCCTAGATGCAGCCAGAGGCACAACGGCGTGACAATTGAAGAACTGGATGGTACGAGGCCAGATCAACAAAAAATAAACATGCCGAGACAATAACCAATTGATCTGGCGCCAAAAAGTCTCTAAAAATTATTAATTAAAATTTCACCGTCGAGTCAGCCAGTTAACTGAACCTAATTATTACTAACATCTTAAAAATACGTTTCAGTGACAAATCAGTTATTTGCTTTTTTTAGACTGATCTCAATATCGATAGTAGGTAACAAGATTCAGTTAACTGGGCGGTAGCGACGGTAAAATTATATTTCAACTTTTAGGGACCTTTTTTGAAGGCGGTTCAATTTTTTTTTCAAATATTTATTTTCACCCTTCTTAGTTGCTTTTTATTTAGTCTATACACAGCGAAAGAATGAATTCGTCGTTTTGAATTTTTAGACTTTCGCATCATTCTCGTTAACAGAGGATCCTGAAATCTCCATAAATCAAATTTAATGTAAATCTGCAAAATATTGCAATTATAGCAGCCACATTGGATTCCCAATTTCGAATTCTTAACTTTTTTTTTAACGTCTTATTTGTATTAATGTCCTGGCGGAGTTTAGCCGTAGGCTATTCTACCACTCAACCAGGACGGACACACACATAAACAACATTCCCTGCGACATTTCCATCTGCCGCAGCTGAGACTCGAACTCAGGAGAGGAGAGCGACTAGACCATGTTGTCTCTCACACAACTGCAGTCTAGCCCACTGCTACCGTCTCGGCAACACGTGAAAAACGCCACTACACATCCATACCCTAGCCAGAATTCGAACCCGGGACCTCGTGGTCGCAAGCCTTACACCTTAAGCACTGCGTCACCGAGCCGGTAAAATTTTGACATCAGATTCGGCAAAAGCTGTTTCTAAAATATCTAAACTACCAATTTTGATGCGCTTTCGACGAAATTTTAATTTAATTTTTATCACTAGGGCATTGATCAAATTTGTGCCTAAAATAATTGCTTTCAATTTTTACTCACCTTTCACTAGATGAAAATATGATGGCCGAGCCATACCTTTCAGTTTAAGAAAGATTTCATATAAATGGTTTAAGCCAATCCAGAGTGATGATTAAGCAAACATTAAAAAACGTAGTTGCAGATCGAATAGACAACCACCTCCAATTTTAACCGACGCGCTGCACCAAGCCGCGCGCCTTTCGATGCCATGTATTTCGGCCTTATTACAATGGAAACAATGTAATAAATAAATGTTTTATTATGACTATTGAGTCAGTTTTTGAATCCATTTCTAAAGCGACTCCAATAAGAACACTTTTTGTTTCAAGGAAATATTTTGAACTCGAAAAATTTCCAAAAAATCAATCACTAAAACTGCGCCATCTTTGACAACACCCCAGATATTTCAATTTAACATAATAATGAAATCACAGTACTAATAAACTAATCAAAGACACTCATAGATGCCTTCGACAATGTTTTTGCTGATTTCATGGTATATTTTATCACAAATATAGAGTGGCCCCAAGTGTTTGCAAAAGAATGTAAGGGGCGATTCATTGGCTTATTCTAAGCCAAAAAGTTTATATGAATATAAGTCCTTAATGGACAATTTTTTAAGCTACAGTTTTGAAACAAAACAAAAATAAGTTCATTTCAAAAATATTCCAGAAATTCTTTGAAATTTGTTTTGATTATTATGATATTTATGATACATGTTTTGGTTGCCTTTAAACTTTTCATGCCATACGTATTGATATTAAAGTTCAACTTTTGTTTAGAAAAAACATCAAACGCCTCAAATTCTCTCCAATTAGAAACTTTTTAAGAATAATAAGGATATTCTACAGAGAACTGCCTTGTGATTCTTGTTGTACAACAACTCGTCTTTGATAAAAATGCGAAAGGAAGATAGAAAAATTTGAGATTAAAGTAATAAATATAATATTATCAAGGGTGTCTGGAAGATTATGCAAAAACGGCTAACTTTTAAAAAAAAACTATCTTAACAAATCTTTCAAGGTTTCATATCTTTTTTTTTTTCGTGAGAGGGGAAATCCTCATGGACACCCGTCGCTTAGAGTCTATCGCGAACGGGTAGTGCTGGACTCTAACCAGCTATCTCTAACCATCTCTTCAGTGTTTCCTGTTGGCCTGGGACTGCTTTCGCTTTTCATCGGACCCACAGGTCATTTAAGATTGTCGGTGTTAATTGGCGTTTCTCCATGGGTTCAAACCCATCTCTCTTTCCTCCTCTTCCTTCTTTTTCATAATGCGGGTTATTGCCTCCTCCGCCCTTCTCCAGTTCTCTTCCGTTTCTAACATCCTCCCTACCATATCTTCTGGAGACAATAACGATGCCCCACCGTCTCGTCTCTCTTCTCTCCATCTGTTGCATGCGAACACGGTGTGCTCCACGTCATCGACCTCTCCACAGTATGCGCACTCTCTGCTGTCAGTCTTGCCAATATCGTATAAGTACTCCATGAAGCACCCATGTCCGCTCAGGGCTTGGGTGAGGTAATAGCCTACCTCACCATGCCTCCGTTCCATCCACGCTCTGATGTTCGGGATGAGGCGTCTCGTCCACCTTCCCTTGTCTACAGTGTCCCACCGCCTCTGCCATCTTTCAAACAGCCTGTCCCTGGCCTCTGCCTTCCCGACTCCTTCAAAGATTTCCAGCCGTTCTTTGGCCATCAGATCCAAAGGGGGGATCCCCGCCACTACCAACGCCGCCTCGTACGAAATCGTTTTGTATGCACTGCACACCTTTAGTGCGGCGCATCGCTGGATCCTAGCCATCCTCCCTCTCGTCCTATCCACCTTCATCGCACTTTCCCAGACCGGAGCTGCATACAAGAGGATAGAGTGCACGACACTGCACAGCAGTCTCCTCTTGCTCGCTCTTGGTCCGTGCGTATTGGCCATAAGCCTCCCAATGGCTGTGGCTGCTTTTCCCGCCTTCTCGGCCGTCTTTGTGGCATGGACACCGAAGTTCAGCTTGGAGTCCAGCCAAACCCCTAGGTATTTCAGGTGGTTCCCTGAGGATATCTCCACCTGGCCCACCCTAACTTTCATGGGTGGAAGATTTCTTTTCCTCGTGATAACCAGGAGCTCCGTTTTCTCGGCAGCTAGCTCGAGCTGCATTCTTCCTAGCCACCTCTCAATATTCCTGATGGCCTCGTTGGCTGCTTCCATTATTTGGACAGTCCACCTTCCAGTCACCGTTATGGCCAAGTCGTCGGCATACCCGACGACCTTTACACCCTCCTCCCAAGGTAATCGAAATATATCGTCAAACATCACATTCCACAAGGTCGGACCGAGCACCGACCCTCGTGGAACCCCACACGTGATGCTTTTCCAGATTATCTCTCCCTCTGATTCGAATCCGATCATCCTGTCTTGGAAGTAGCTCATCATCACCCTGACGAGGTACGGAGCTACCCCTAAGCTCTGCATCTTCCCGACAATCATCTCCCATCCCGCTGTGTTAAACGCGTTTTTGACATCAAGGGTCACAACAGCACATATCTGTTTCGTGGCTAGGGCTTCCTCTGCCGTTTCCTTTAACAGCCTAATGGCTCCTACCGTTGATCGTCCTTTCCGAAAACCGAACTGGCTTTCAGATAAGCCACCCTTCTCGGCTATCTCCTTCTCTAATCTCCCCAGTATCAGATATTCGAGGAGCTTGCCCATCGCGTCAAGTAAACATAGCGGTCGGTGGGATGACGGGTCCTCCGGCGGCTTGTTCCCTTTCCGGATCAGGACGACTCTGGCCTTCCTCCATCTGCTCGGGAAATCCCCACTCTCTAGGGCACGATTCATTACTCTTAAGTCTGGCACATGCTGCCTCCAGCTCCTCCTCCGTAAGTGGGGGGACCACATCCACTTCTACCGCTCTCCATCTGACTATATCCCTTTCTGGAAACAGAGCAGCTACGACTTCCGCCACTTTCTCTGCCGGCAAGGCAGGGGGGGATTTCTGATCTGTCGAGTCGCTATCTTATAGCCATCTCCCCAGACATCTCCATCCACAGTGTCGCATAATTTCCTCCACCTCTCTCTCTTTGATCTTTTAATTGCCTCTCTAAGTTTTTTTCTGGCGTTCCGGTACTCCTGGAGAGATGGGTTCTCCCCAAGTCCTGCTCTCCTATTCTGCCTTATACCCTGCCGACGAATCGCGATACATTCCGTTCTGAGGGCTGCGATCTCCTCCGTCCACCAATAGACCTCCCTCCTGGTCTTTCTGCTTCCCTTCCTGGGCATTGACTCATTGCAAGCTCTAGTAACCGCATCGGTGAGGGCCTCCTCCGTTTCAACCATGCCTCCTCGGAAGGAGCCAGCCAGACTTCTTTTGAAGGTATCCTTGTTCAGCCTACCAAGCTTCCACCCTCTGCCTTTTACCACCTGGGTGGCGCGGTTCTGTCCAATCTCATATGTAATATAGCGGTGGTCGCTTAATGTCTCCTCCTCTGTTAGGACTCTCCATCCGCTGGTGTTCCTGGTTGCCCCTTCCGAGCCTAGAGTAGGGTCCGGGATGGAGCCAGTGGTCCCTCTTACGAACGTATAAGCTGCTCCCTCGTTCAGTATTTGCAGGTCTTCAGTGGCTATCCACTCGCTGATTACCCTTCCCCTCCCATTCATACGGTCCATTCCCCATTCTGGGGCGCTGCCATTGAGGTCGCCGCCATTGAGGTCGCCGGCTACTATCACCTCTCTTCCTCTGTTCCTACTTGCTCTAACGGCCCTTCCGAGCTCCTCCAGGGAATTTTCCAGTTCCGCTATACCAGCATTGGGTGAAAAGTAACAGCTGAAGAGAACCACCTCCTTCAACTCCACCCAGACGTACCCTTTTCCTCGTCCAGTTCCATATATGCTAAGCCTAGGGTTTAGGATCCCCACCACGGCATCTATGTTTTCGTCGACGAACCACTCAGGCCTGTTTTTCACCATTTTCTTATTAGGTTCACTTATTATTAAGATGTCCTCCCCCTTCCGTTTCCCTGTGGCCCAGACCAGATCCTGAGCGGCCCGGCATCTATTCAGGTTTGCTTGCCTTATTCTGGCGAATGCGCCGGGTTTTCCTCCCGTGTTCGCCTCGACTTCCTTATCGCTTCTGCCAGTATGGGGCAGTCTAACGAGTCGGTGCGATGCCCTCCTCTTTCGCAATTGGGGCAAAAGGCAGCTGCCACACAGTCTTTCACCGTGTGGCCTTCTTTGGCACACTTCAGGCAGGCTTTGGACCTGTCCACTCCTCTGCAGTTAAATCTCATATGCCCCACCTTCCAGCATCTGTGGCATATTTCGACCTCTGACCTTTCGCGGACCCGGCATCGAAGCCATCCCACTCTGAGGTGCTTCTTATCCAGCACAGCCTCTGCAGCCTTCCGCGGGAGCCTAACCGTGGCCACCAGACTCTCTCCGAAGGCCGCTCTCATCTTTTCTATTGCGATCTCCCCATCTTTGACGCCTGCCTCCGTCGCTATTACATGCCTGACCTCCTCCTCGGTGGTCGCAGCGTCCAGGTCCCTAATTGTAATGACCATATCATCCTTTTTAGCCCTCACATCAATTTTGCCGAGTTTACCAATAGCCTCCTTCAATGGGTCCGATGCTCCTCTGCCCCCCACGACTTCTATAAGCATCTCCCCCTTTTTAGTCTTTCTGAGACTTGCTACCTCTACTCCTATAGTCTTTATATCAACCTTCTTAAGGTTTCATATCTACTACAACGTAAAGTTATTTTCAATTATACCTACAAGGTGTCACAAAAACGAGTTACACAAGAAAGTATAATTTTTTTAAATAGTGTGCCAGTTAAGCCTCCTGCCTGCCAATTGGATGCAGGCTGCCAAGTTATGATTTTTTTCCTGTTTTTTTTTTGGCAATTTGCAAATATTATTTTGACTGCCATATCTCCGCGATTCATTTTTTTTCTAAAAATTTAGGATTTATTGGATAATGATGTATTTACTGAAAAACATTTTTGAAATAAATTATTATTATACTGGGTGTCCAAAATATTTGTTTACATTTCTTGATATTTAATTCTTTTTTTATTTTTTTTTTAATGGAGTACCTATAATTTCTTTTTCATGGGTGAATAGAGCATACAATTCCCTACATTTTAATGTCATATACTTTATTTTTATTTCAAAAGATTTTTGAGAGATGATTATTTCAAATAATTTTTGCGTAAATTAATGTGCTCTTTATTTTAGCATTAAAATCTAGTATGGCTTTGCTCTTTTGCTTTACATTTTTTTTTCAATTCTTTTAAATGGAATGCGTATAACTTTCTCACATTTTGATATTACACCCTTTCTTTAAATAATTATGAACGGTTTTTGAGAAATAATTTTTTTTACGATATTGAAACTAGCAATTACTCAAAATGTCCACCTTTATGACCCACGGAACACTGAAGTATCTTGATAAATGAATGTCTTACATTGTATAACACATCAACATTTATACGACTGATACACTGACGAATCATTTTCATCGTATATTCTCGAATCGTTGGTTCTACTTTATAAACGTCTGACTTGACAAATCCCCAAAGGAAAAAATCCATTGAAGTCAGGTCGGGTAACCTAGGCGGCCATGCAATGGGACTTAACATAATTTAATAAAATAATAAATATCCACCTTTCAGGAAACTGATTACTAATAGCCTGACGAACATTTCTACTAAAATGTAGTGGTGCACCATCAAGTTGTAACCACATGTTATTTTACTTCCACGTCCAGTGGAAGTATAGTAACGACAAAAAAAATTTTTAAAAATTTTTATTGTCCAAATAGGCTTAAAATGTCATGAAACGTCGAGATTTTAAGTTTGAGCGAAAACAAAATTTCTGTCTGTCTGTCGGTCTGTCTGTCGGTCTGTAACTTTTTTTTGTGCGCACATTTACTCTGGAACCGTTTAAGATATTGACTTGAAATTTGGTACACATATGTACTTTAACGAGATCTAGAACTAGATTATATTTTCATCTTGTTCCGTCGAAGGGTTGGGAGGTAAATTGGGGTATATTTGGGGTAAATGGGTAAATCAAGCAGGTAGAAGTCCATGAAATTGGTATTTAGTATATATAAGAGAAGCTAAGGTCTCTAAAAAATTTTTGGCATTAGCCACCCCCATTACCACCCCCACCTCCTTATTAAAGGGGATGAAAAAAAATGTGATTTAATGTATGTACAGGAACCAGAAACCTCAAAATATTTTTTTTACGTCATCCACCCCCCATTACCACCACCCCCACCCCACTACCGATGTGGGGTATCGTTTTATGGGTTTTTGGGGTAGAGGATTTCAAATATTATATTATTAAAGTTCCATAAACAATTATTTTCACATAAAAAGTTTTTTGGTTGTGAGTGACTTGGATAGAGAATCTGGATGTGGAAGTAGTGATTCCTTGGGCAGCGGTTTTTAATATAATCAGGAATATGCTCGATCATTTGTGGAAACGTATTTTGCATAAAATCCAAGAAGACTTCTCTATTCACATTTCCCTTAAAAAAGTGAGGACCAATAACATAATCATGTACCAAACATTTAAACTCCAATTGTGCTGGTAATGACTTTTCTGTACAACATGATGATTCAGTCATAATAATGGAAATTGTCCCTATTCACAAATCCATTGCGATCGAATCATCCGTAAGTAACACAAATTTGAGAAATTCTTCATTTTCTCAAAGGTTTTGAGCCCACACTTTTGATGGAAATAAACAATTTCCACCATCACATTCACCAATAACATACATTATAGATATCAAATCTTGTTGACAATAATTATAATTCATATTTTTAAATATTATACTTAACAATATTAATTCAACTTAATCACGATAGTTTCAAACACCTTATTGAAATGCCATAAAGTGAAAAACAAACGCAAAACAAAAAACCAAAGCCATACTAGATTTTAATGCTAAAATAAAGAGCACTTCAATTTACGCAAAAATTATTTGAATTAATCATCTCAAAAACCGTTTGAAATAAAAATAAAGTGTATGGTATTAAAATGTAGGAAATTGTATGCTTTATTTATCCAATTAAAAAAATTACAGGTATTCCATTTAAAAATTTAGAAAAATAATAATTAAATATCAAGAAATGTAAACAAATATTTTGGACACCCGGTTAATAATAATTTATTTCAAAAATGTTTTTCAGTAAATACATCATCATCAAATAACATCCTACATTTTTAGAAAAAACAATTAATAAATCACGGAGATATGGCAGTCAAAAATATTTGTAAATTGCCAAAAGAAACAGGGAAAAAATCATAACTTGGCAACGCTGCATCCGACTGACAAAATATTTTAGGGTGTAATACAGGACCCTTGGAGGCTTAACTGACATCAAAAAAATATACGATATTCCATTTAAAGAAATTATACTTTCTTGTTAATTCGTTTTTGTGACATCTTGTATAATTGAAAATACTTTTACTTCGTAGTGGAGATGAAACATTGAAAGTTTCGTTAAGAAAGTTTATTTGCACAGTCTTCCGAGGGAACACTAACTGGACACCCTGAATATATGAAAACAATATTTTAAGCGTATTTATTCATTATTACAATATTTTTATTGGCTGCTTTAAAAAAAAATTTTTCGAGCGCCTTTTTCCTACTTCCTACTCATGTAAAATTTATAATGGTTTAGTATTTAGAAGTAGGTAAATAAAGAAGATATGAATTTATTTAGTTTTCAGAATTATGTATGTGTAAATTAATGTAACATCTATCATTTAATCTGCCCATAACTTAAAACGTGGAAATTCTTTATCCGTTTGAATAATCTAACAAAATTAGATTTAGACAGTGTAAAAACAACTCGACCGTCTAAGTATTCAAAAATAGAAACACAAACAAAAACATTGGTATGTTCTTCCTAAAATAATAAATTGCGGCGTTTTGAACTGGTATACAAACATTCATACGAGAAAGATGAGAATTAAATATGTATTTAACAATTTTATTAAATATAGGACAATACGCAGATTAACTGTAACAAAACAAATACAAAATCAAATTTTCTGACTCGCCCTTAACTATGTGAATAGGGAAACATTACAACAAAAACTATGTGAATGTAAAACAATATAGAGGAAATCGGCCTTGCCTAATGCCTTTACCAACTTTAAATCTGTCGAAGAAAAACATATTAAAAATATAGAAAGATTCAAATAGGAGAACAACTTCAAAATTTCAGATTCAATAAAGCAGGCGCCACCAAAAATTAATTTTTTTTTGTATATACAGGGTGTCCCACTTAAAACTTCCGGTGCCATTTTCTCGACAAATAAAAGAGATATTTGAATTATGTAAAAGGTGTTCACTAGAATATATAAATAATATCAGTTTTGAGTATAGTTGAGGTATAGATGGCGTTGCGACGCAAAGAAATTATTTGCCCTAGGAACGTTGAAATGAGATGCAAGTGATGGGTCAGATTCTGAGCAACTTTTATGATACGAACAATTTTCGAAAAATCACTGGTTTTCGAGATATTTGAACTTCAATATCATTTTTTTTTTAATGTAAAAATCGTTATAACTTTTTTAAAATACATTTTGGACGATAAGTCCTTTGGGACATTTTTCATGGTGAATCAGGCTGATTAAGATGGCACTGAAACATATTTATTTTAAAACACAAAATAACTTTTTCTTTTTTCAAAGCAAAAGTGGGACTGCAACTGCTATTTGAAAATTAAAGATTTTGACATTTCTGTTTATTGTGTATTGTCTAATTTTTGCGTCATCTTTATGTAGTATGTTCGACTAAATTTTACACTGTAAATTGTAGACATATGAAACAAAAATGCGATTTCTATTACTTGAAAAAGTACATTGAAGTTCAAATATCTTGAAAACCAGTGATTTTTCGAAAATTGTTCATATTAAAAAAGGGGCTTAGAATATAATTCTCCAGGTCATGCACCTCATTTCAATGTTCTTAGGATCGAACAATTTCTTTGCATCGCAACGCATCTATACTTCAATGTGTAAAATAACCATTTTTAGTCAAAAGTGAAGTAATTTATATATTCTAGTGGATACTTTCTACAAAATTCAAATATCGCTTTTGCTTATCGAGGAAATGGTGCCGGGAGTTTTAAATGGGACCTCCTATATATATATTTATTAAGAATTATCTAATATATAAAAATCTCGTGTCATAGTGTTTGTTATCGAACTCCTCCGAAACGGCTTGACCGATTTTTATGAAATTTTTGGTAAGTCTAATAGATCGTAGGCTATTTTTTATACCCTAGGTGATAAGGGTGGCCCTATCCAAAAATTTTATTTTTATTTTTTGTACAAAAATTTATAATTTATATGGCAAAACAACGTTTGCTGGGTCAGCTAGTAATGAAATAAGTACTTTAACGAATTTTTGATAACATTAATAACCAAAAGGTAAAAATGTATCTATTTAAGGCGTCTGATAAATATGAAAAATTCTGGAGAAAATTGAGTCCGTCTTGATATTTTTTATTTGTTTTTTTTTTTTTTGAAGAGTGGAGGACAGGTAACGCTGGAGGAATCGCAGCAAGTTTAGCGTATGCTTACTGAGAGTGCATCTTTTCCTATGACATAATCCTATACAATTGTATTTTATTGAGGAGATAATGTCAACTGGTGCAGGTGGAGAACTCATCGTGAAGGGTTTAAGCCTATTGTCTTTGTAAGTCCATCCAATCATCTGATATCAGGTTTTTAGGCATCTTTATCTAAGTTTGTATTTCATAATAAACTTAATATTACCACTCTGCTATGATGCTAAAGAAGTATAAATAGAAGTGTACAGCAACTATGTTATAATTTAGCCGGGAAAGGAGGATAGTGATGAATTGAACTGTCAATAGCGTCAAGGGGCACATATCATTGAGTGATGTTCAAGTGACAAATATTTGTAAAAATTATTTTGAATTCCACCCACTCTAGTAGGATCTGTTGCACTTACTGATTACGTGCACTTATTACTTTCCTCCTTTTCCGGCTAAAGTACAGCATCAAATAATGTTTTTTTACAAAACCTATGTATGGAAGTGAGTTCAGTGTGTCATCTGGCTTTGCCTTATATCAATAGACAAGCGCATTTTTTCCTACCCTGATGATGTTGTCTTTGTCAGATGGTGCCTTGCTGAATACTAAATAGTTCGGTCCATTCTAACAAAATCTCATCCTTCTGCAGTTTCTTTAAAATCTTTCTTTATGAAATGTCAAACAAACAAAATATGCTGTCACATCCACCAATGACATGAACAAAGACCCCAATTGCTTTTTCATCTTTTACATGCCCATTATTTTTTTTTTTGCCAATAATGTCTCTGCCACCTAATGTCAAATCTAGTTTACTTTCCATGATGGAATGAAGACACAGAAGTATTAAGAGATCTGAGTCTTCTATTATGAATACAGTTCTCCTCTTTTTTGAATATTGAGCAGCCATTTCAACAATTAAAACAAGTCAGCATCTAATTTGCATATTGTGCTTTACTACCACAAGCTATCCAGTTCACTGGGCATGTCAATAAAACTGCTTGTTTAATTTGGTTTCCAAAAAATTCTCTTATTAGAAAAGAAAGGTCTTTCTTCTGTGAATGATACAATTACATTGTCTTACCGTATGTAAGTTTCAATTAATATTGATGGTTGCTATAATCATCAAACACCACCAAGAGGTCATAAACGTACCTCTTCACATTGTCTATGTATTTGTTGATAATCTGTTTCTATAATTCTCCTTCTGTAGGGCAGCTTATCATGAAAATGTGGACACACCGGACAAAACCACTAAATTTTTCCAGGTGCTAGTTAAGTATGTAGCTTTCAATTTTTGATAGGAACCAACTCCTCCGTCGGCCATCTTGGATTTTATAGCGGCCATTTTGAAATATAGATGTATTATCAATATCTCGGCTTCTAAATCACTTAGGACCATATAGCGACTATAGCGACTCACTCACTGGAAATCGAGAAGTTCCAAAAGCGAGAAGTTTTCATGGAGTCGCTAAGAAACAAAAAGGAAAACTCAACCAGATAATGGAGAAGTTTCCATGGAGTCGCTAAGAAAAATAAAAAACATTCGATATAAAAATATAATATCAATATACTTTAAAATACCAAAATCACATAAAATATGAACATGTATTAAAAACAAATATACATATATTTACTTCGATTTTAATTTTATTTATAGCGATAACGCTATAAATTTGGTGACCCCGACGTGATCATTTTATGTCCAACGTGATAAATATATGCCAGAAGTGAAAATTTTATGTCCAACGTCATAAATATATGCCAGAAGTGAAAATTTTATGTCCAACGTGATAAATATATACAAGAAGAGATTCAATATATCAACTACCGTTATAAATTGACCATTTTATGAAGAGAAGAATTTTCCCGATGAATTTTGAATAGAGGTTCCAAAGTTGAATAGATGTTCCTATAATTTATGGTAATTTCCTAATTCAATCAACTGAAGTTGTACATTACAAGTACTGTCATCTGTCGGTGAGTGAGTTAAAGTACATTCCCTTTTTTATCTGAGAGAGTAGTCAATCAATCAATCAATCACAATCGATTAGTTATGCAAAGACAACCCTCAGACGAGGATTTTCCTCAAACCCATTATGTCACCTCTGTCAAACTACCCCCATTCTGGAAATCAAAACCAGAAATTTGGTTTACCCAGATCGAATCACAGTTTTCTGTTGCAAAAATTGTCAATGACAAGAAAAAGTATGATCAGGTTATAGCTAATTTGCCATTAGATGTGATAGAGAACATATACGATATATATCTAATCCCCCGGAAACGGATCTCTATATAAATTTAAAGAAAGTTTTAATCTCACGTTTATCATCGAGTGAGGAAAAACGTCTGAATGATCTGTTATCAGGTTCCCAAATGGGCGATCTGAAACCTTCAGATTTCTATAGATCCATGCTGAATATGGTTGGAGGATTCAGCATGGTTAGTCAAGATTTATTGATAAAGCTATGGAAAAGACGTTTGCCTCAAACAGTATATATTGCCATTACAGCTTCAGGGAAAACAGACACAAAAGAGATTCTAGATATTGCGGATCGGATCTGGGAGTCCTGTCAAAATTCAATGGTTGCATCGTACTCCAAAAATCTTCTTGACCCTGAGTCAACCCCGTTATCAGATTTAACTACCACTATCAAAAATTTTTCAATCACTTTCCATGATTCGATTAATCAAGTATTACAAAAACAAGAAATTTTTAATTCTCGATTAAACTCTTTAGAATCCAGACTTTCCAATCAATCCTTCGAGCCTCAACCTTCTACTTCATGCTGCAACAATTGCAAAAGTAGAAGCAATTCACAAACTCGTACCACTAATCGCAATCGTTCACCCAGCCGTAATAATGTTTCCAATAAATTTGATCGTACAGACAATACTATTTGTTACTACCATCAACTTTATGGTGCCAATGCCTATCGTTGTGGAGGTGAATGGTGCAAATTCAGTAAGAATTGTAAAAAATCTGATAATTCTCAAAGATGACTGAAGTTTGATAATTTTATGACGTCTGATTTTGACATTTCTAACAGCAAACGTCGTCGACTTTTTATTTACGATAGATCTAACAACCTGAACTTCCTAATCGACACTGGTGCCGATTTATCTGTGGTGCCACGCAATGCTTTCACAGATTTAAAAAAGAATTTTGATATGCTATTAACCGCGGCTAACGGTTCAACCATTTTTACATACGGTAAGAAATTGTTAAAAGTCAATCTAAACTTACGTAGATTATTTCCTTTCGTTTTCAATATAGCAGACATTGACATACCGATAGTCGGAGCAGATTTCTTGTCTCATTTTGGTTTAGTTGTTGATCTTAAAGGAGCTCGAATAATTGATAACAAGACTAATTTGTCAGTTAATTGTTTTATTAAAAATAGTCCTTTAGACAATTATAGATTAGATTCACTTAAATTATTTCCTTTGACAGATAAATATAACAAATTACTTTTACAATTTCCTAATCTAATTAGTTCACCAGATTACAATTTACCTATTAAACATTCTATTGTACATCATATAGTTACTGAAGATCATTTACCTTTTTCACGACCTCGTAGATTAGACAATCTTAAATTTAAAATAGCTCAAACAGAATTTAATAACATGGTAGAATTAGGTATCTGCAAACCATCATCTTCTCAAGTTTCCTCTCCACTCCATCTAGTGGCGAAAAAAGAGAAGAATGACTGGAGACCTTGCGGAGATTATCGACAACTAAATATGGTTACCATTCCAGACAGATATCCATTACCTCATATCCACGACTTTAGCTCTCAGTTGCACGGCTGCACTATTTTCTCCAAGGTTGATTTAGTGCGAGCGTACCATCAGATACCTGTCGCTGAAAATGACGTTTATAAGACAGCTATAACAACTCCATTCGGACTGTTTGAATTTTCCCGCATGCCTTTTGGTCTACGCAATGCCGGTCAAACTTTCCAACGTTTTATGAATGAAGTACTTGTCAATTTACCTTTCGTTTTCGTCTATTTGGATGATATATTAATCGCAAGTCAATCAGATGTACAACATTTGGAACATTTGGAAAAGGTTTTCAAGAGATTAGACACATACGGAATTAACATTAAACCATCTAAATGTATCTTAGGAGTTGACAATTTAACCTTTTTAGGTCATCACATCTCTTCATCAGGTATTTTACCATCAACTGAGAGAGTCGAAGTCATTAATAATTTCCATTTACCGACAACTCTCAAACAACTACAACGTTTCATAGGTATGGTGAATTTTTATCATCGTTTCATACTTCATTTTGCTGAAATATTACTTCCCCTATATTCTCTTTGTAACAGTTTATCTCATGATAAAATTACAAAGATAAATAGTTGGCCTGATCAATGTTTAGACGGATTTTCGAAAGCCAAAGACGCAATAAGTAATGCAGTAGTTTTAGCTCATCCTTGCAATAATGACGATACTATCTTATCTCTCTCAGTAGATTGTTCTAACCTTGCCATGGGTGCAGTTTTAGAGCAAAAAGATAATAAGGGATTTCTTGCTCCTTTAGCATTCTTTTCCCGTAAATTAACCACAGCACAAACCAATTATTAGGTTTTTGACAAAGAACTTTTAGCATTATATACTGCAATTAAACATTTTAAGTTTATACTTGAAGGTCGAAAGTTTAATTGTTTTACAGATCACAAACCTTTAATCAACGCTTTATTCACAAAAGCAGAAAGATCTCCTCGTCAAATACGTCATTTAGAATACATAGCTCAATTTTCTTGTAAAATACAACATGTTAAATGAAAACATAATGTAATAGCTGACAGCCTGTCACGTATTTACGACACTTCTTCCTTAAAACAAGATATTTTACCACTTCAACTTAAAAATTCTCCCTTCCTTAATGTTAACTTTGACCTAAAGTTGCTTAGTGAAGCTCAGGAGAAAGATTCAAATCTCAACTATTTATTGTCAGATAAATCATCACTAACTAAAACCAATTTCATTTTAAAAAAGATACAAATTCCAGATTCAAATGATTTTATTTGGTGTGATGTTTCTCGTGCAAAAGTCAGACCTTTTGTCCCACTTGTTTACAGACGAACGATATTCGATATTTTTCACAACTTATCTCATCCTGGTATTAAAACCACTAGACTGTTGATTTCAAATAACTATTTTTGGCCGAAAATGAACACAGATTGCAATTTATGGTCAAAATCGTGCATTAACTGTCAAGCTGTCAAAGTCAGTCGACATACGCGAAGTGCTCTCGGAAACTTCACCATTCCGAAAATCAGATTCGACCACATCCACATAGATTTGGTAGGACCATTACCTCCATCCAAAGTAACTCTTACATTCTTACGGTGATTGAACGATTCACTAGGTGGCCGGAAACGTACCCTCTTCGCGACATCACAGCAGAAACAGTTGCGCGTACTTTATTTCAAAACTTTGTTTGTCGATTCGGTGTTCCCTTGTCAGTAACGACTGATTAAGGAGTACAATTCGAGTCAAGATTATTTAATGAATTTGCAAAGTTTTTAGGTTTTCATAGAATACGTACAACTGCATATCACCCCAGAGCAGCTCTTTAATTGAAAGATTTCATCGCTCACTTAAAACTTCCTTGTTAGCTAGAGCCAATACATCACATTGGACAGATGAATTACCCATCATTTTATTAGCATTTAGGACAACTCCCAAGGAAAATCTGCAATGTTCACCTGCTGAACTCATATATGGTCAAACCCTTCGTTTACCTGGCGAATTTTTCGTTGAATCCTATAATTCCCCAGATATTCCTTATTTCATTGACAAATTACGCATTTATTTTAATAATTTAAAATTTGTTCCTCCAACTTCGCATGGCAATTACAAAACTTTTGTTAGTTCAGATCTTGCCTCTTGCGATATTATTTTCGTTCGCATTGAACGTTTAAAACGTTCATTTACTCCTTTATATGAAGGACCGTTTAAAGTTTTATCTCGTTCAGATAAGTTATTTACCTTTAAGAAAGGAGCCAAAGTCATAACTGTCAATATTGATAGAGTTAAACCGGCTTTTGTATTAGTTGACAGATGTGACACTTTGCCTACCCCGATTAAAAAAGTACCTTTTGCAATCGACACGTTGATTGATTGACTATTTTCTTTTTTAACGAGGGGGTGTATATAGCGACTATAGCGACTCACTCACTGGAAATCGAGAAGTTCCAAAAGCGAGAAGTTTCCATGGAGTCGCTAAGAAACAAAAAGGAAAACTCAACCAGATAATGGAGAAGTTTCCATGGAGTCGCTAAGAAAAATAAAAAACATTCGATATAAAAATATAATATCAATATACTTTAAAATACCAAAATCACATAAAATATGAACATGTATTAAAAACAAATATACATATATTTACTTCGATTTTAATTTTATTTATAGCGATAACGCTATAGACCACAAATCAATTTCATTGCGCACTAACTTGGCAGTCTTAGCTAACAAAAGGACATCATGTTCGTAATCACATGACATAGCCTGCAGCAGCATTTCCCGTATGCCTTCTTCAAACACCAAAACTTTATACTTTCCATCACTTTGTTCTTGCGCTTGTGGAAAGTAAACTAGCACTTTCTTCTTCAATCTGGTTCTGTTAATCTCCTTCTCAACGCCAAGGATTTTTAATCGGTTCTCATAGAGTTCATGCAACTTTGTAGAAGTAGAGGTTCCCATCTTCCACACAGTTCTTTATATAAGTATAAAGCTCCACAAGTGCTGTAGCCTTTATCTCACTTTCCTCTGCAGATACTCTCACCAAATCCTGCTCTACTTTCCTTAGGTGAGACCGGTAGCGACTTCTCAGTGCTGTATAACATTGCAGATGATATTTGGCATCAAGGGCAATGAGATCACCATCTTCTAATGCTGCCAACAACTGGGTTTCTTGCAGTTCTGTTGCCATTTTTCGTATGCTAGTATCAGCTGTTAATGTTCGAAATTCACGAGGGAGTCCATCCCTTCCATGACTAACAAACACGCCATTTTGTCATTCGCTTCACGCCGGGATCGTTTCTCCACAGTTGTGCTGCCTCCTGAAGTATTTTATCGCTTTTTAGCTGTATCCAACTTCAAATTGCTGAACTTAACGTAACAAGATTTGTTCCATGCATCATGGTTTTGGACCAGTTCATCCGCACTCATGTCGCTTCCAAAACTTAAGTTTCACTGGCAATGACTCCAAGCTTCTAAACTGTTCAAGAAAGACCGGTATGGTGTTGTCTTGACTTCCATTCCATGTGCATTGAATGGACATTTTAGATTTTCTGAAGTTGTTTTCTGGCAGATCATGCACTTGTTCCAATCCATCTTGTATTACAATTCAATCTGAAACAAAATAAAAAAACATACTAGAAAACGTGGACACACCGGACAATACAGTTCATCGGTGAATAGTTTGTAATTGGTACATACATTAGTGAATACATATATAGTGTGATACGTTTAAAAATTGTGTAGTTGTATTTCTTGACCCCAAATATGTATACTTAGACACCAAGTTTGTGGTCCTAAGTGATTTAGAAGCCGAGATGTTGATAATATACCTATATTTCAAAATGGCCGCTATAAAATCCAAGATGGCCGACGGAGGAGTTGGTTCCTATCAAAAATTGAAAGCTACGTATCTAACTAGTACCTGAAAAAAATTTGGTGGTTTTGTCCGGTGTGTCCACATTAACGCAAAATTCGACGTTAAGCCGCCCCATTATTCGGCCACTTTCAATTGTGTCAATCAAAATTGGTAAACAACAAATTATTTTGGTGAAATCTGCATATTTGAACTACGTAAAAATAGATTATTTTATTGATGATTGACCCCTGTTCTTACATTGTTTTATTAGAGGAGTACCAATTTCAATATTTAAATGATACTATATTTTTACTTAATCCAAGAGTTTAGTAATAATTTTACACACATTAATTACTATAATTAATAAAATACTAATGGTAAAATCACGGTAAAAAATAACGAGGCATCCGTTCCAATCTAATGATTTCAGGAAGAACTTCCGACAGAACGGTAGTCACTTACTATGGAACTAACTTCCTGCTGAACGTTAAGTAGTTATAACAGGGGTAATTAGGGCTTTCCTGAAGTCTCACGCAAATCTAAACAATGAATAGAAATCGAGCAGAAGTACAAATGAGTTAATATAAAATCAACAGATGAATAATGTATGAGCAAAATATATAGAGAGGATCACGTTCTATAACCGATAAGACAACTTTTTATAGCATATTAACAACTATTAAATTAATTGATGTGTAATGATTATAACGAGATTTGCACTCAAATTAATTAGGATAAATTGTATATAATATTCATAATCGTTAAAATAAAATTAAAATAGAATATTCTAAAGCAAGTATATGTTTAGGATTGCTTTATCTTAATTTCATAAACATCATCAAAGTTAATGCAATGTGGAAATACATTACATAATAATGACACTAATTTGCTAAAATTTCAAACTTTAATCCTGTTTAATATCATAATAGTCCATTGTAATTAAATTTTGACTTGAGAAATTTTTTTTTCGTTAAAAATTTGAGACGATATCTTGAAAGAGGCAGAAATTATACTCTTACCCTTGTAGTATTTTTTTTATTTAACAAATTAGGTACGAAATAGCTCTTTTCTTTGCAGACAACTTTGTTTAACGAGGGAAAATTTGTATATAAGTATAGTGTATAGTAGTTCATTTAATTTCAGTGCCTGGGCAATAATTTTTTCACTGAGACCTCAGCAGCAAAGCAGCAAATCAGTCAAGCGCATTGCTCCGCTGCGAGCGTGCTGTACAAAGAATATTACAACTTTTAATAAACATGGTCAAATTAGAAAAGATTAAATATCTTTTGAAGTGGATATTGCCAGCCATTTACATGTATATATTTTTTAAAATCAATTTCTAATTATTAATTATTAACAAGAAAAGTTATTCGATATTATACTTTTGGATAATTTTTTTTATAAAGTATCACTCGAATAATATTTTCTTCATATAGACCAGGAGCCCGCCGACCACTAATTGGGTGTCATAGGTTTACTCTCAAAATGTGTGAATTGTTGTTAATTTGGGGCAGCAGAGCACAGAAATGACCATGCCAGTCCTGTTTTTTGGGACAGAAGCGTACTGCAGGCCCCCAAAGGTGTAAGAAATATGACTTGTAAAAGTAAAAAAAAAAGTCACAAATAGGTTATAGGTATTTTCAGATATATGATGACGACGCATGAGTTGGAGGAGGAGGAGGGAGGGAGGGAGTTGGAGGAATTTCTTAATTTACCCCCAAAAATCATGAATCCAGACTCCCATTCATTTTGGGCGGTACAAGGAAGCGCTACGCTCGCCCAAATTTGAAAAAAAAGTCAGATAAAAAAAATGATATGTATCGGCTCTTCCTACCGCATGCACTAGTTATCCTTGTAATTCGATGAGTATCCTAAATTTACGACTGGCAATCAGAAACTTGATAATTATGAACCTCCTGAGAGCGGAAAATACATTTGCCATCTTTAAAAAGTGGCGCGAAGGTCTTGTCTTTCACGATAATTGATGGAGTATTATCGGAGCTTCCTACCGCATATATGTAATTCGATGAATATTATAAATTTACGACTGGCAATCAGATACTTGGTAAGTATGAACCTCCTGATTGCGAAAATACGTGCGCCATCTTTGACAAGTGGTACAAGGGCCAGCTAGAGGGATTGAAACGTCTAAGCGCATGGTTCCACTATAATTATTTATTTTCATTCTAATAAAGTTTGTTTTTTTCTGATTAGTTTCTCTTCTAGTTTTAATTATTCTCTCTTTAATTAGCTTCTCGTACATGTGACACACACACAAACACGCACGCGCGCACACAAGTTTCTGATTGAAATACACGGAAAACTAGTACATGCGGTAGGAAGCTACGATACGGCGTCAATTATCGTGATAGGTAAGACGTTCGCACCACTTTTCAAAGATGGCGAATAAATTTTCGCTCTCAAGAGGTTCATACTTACCAAGTTTCTGATTTCCAGTCGTAAATTTATGACACTCATCGAATTACACGAGTAACTAATACATGCGGTAGGAAGAGCCGATACGCCGTCAACTATCGTGAAAGGCAAGACCTTCGCACCACTTGTTAAAGATGTCGAATATATTTTCGCACTCAGGGGGTTTATACTCACCATGTTTATGATTACCAGTCGTTTTGTGATACTCATCGAATCACAAGGATAACTTGTACATGCGGTAGAAACAACGTCGTCAATTATCGTGAAAGGCAAGACGTTCGCACCATTTTTCAAAGATGGCGAATATCTTTTCGCACTTAGAGTTCACACTTACCAGGTTCCTGATTACCATTCATAAACTTAACATTTTTTTTATCTGACTTTTTTTTCAAATTTGGGCGAGCGTATCGCTTCCTAGTACGGCATAAAATGAATGGGAGTCTGGATTCCTGATTTTTGGGGGTAAATTAAGAAATCCCTCCAGCCCCCATGCGTAAACCTATGACTTATTTGTGACTTTTTTTTACTTTTACGAGTCATATTTCTTACACCTTTAGGGGCCTGCCGTACGCCCCTGTCCCAAGAAACAGGGCTGGCATTGTCATTTCTGTGCTCTACTGCCCCAAATTAACAACAATTCACAAATTTTGTGAGTAAACCTGTGACACCCAATTAGTGGTCGGCGGGCTCCTGGCCCAATAGAACTTCTTAAGAAAGTTATAAGATGTATGGGGTGAATTTTTTTTTTCAAAACACGGCCTCCAAAAATCATCATATATCTGAAAATAAAATTTTGTAAATCTAAAATTCAACTTCAAGTAACTAACTTATTAATAAATGAAATCGCATTTTATAGGAATTATCTTTGAAATTATATACTTTCAGATGCTATAATGGATTTTTTGTGAAAATATAATTTTTTAGGAAAAAAGAACAAAAAGTTGTAGTTGCACATCGTGCTCCCATTTATCAATTTTCGAACAGTTATATATCATTTTTCCAGGTACCGAAACCGAAATTAATTTCGGTTAATTTCGGTTAGGGTTAAATAACGTATACCATTTTCAGTTTTCATAGCAGCGACAATTTGGTTTTCATTTACGGTTTCGGTTGTCAAGGCAGCAACAATTCGGTTCTCGGTTATGGTTTCGGTTTACAGATCTGAGGCAATTCGGCTTCTGTTAGAAAAAAATAGTAATTACGGTGCGGTTTTCCGTTTCGATTTCGGTTTTTGGCTTTTTACTTGCTTTTTACCTTATTTAATCTTCATAATGGACGAATCGACTTAGATATAGTTTGCACCATACAATTTGGTATTTCTACATCATGGTTTAAATATTTGAATCTTTGATTTCAACCATATTTTTTGAACTTTAAAGTCATAAGTACGGTGCTGATTTCGGTTTCGGTCCCTGCATTTTCTTTTTAATTTTTTTAATAGGATCTTGTAAACAAAGGTCTCCTTTTTGAGGACATGATTTTCTTCACTTTTTTTAGTAAGTTAGTAGTCACGAAAAATCTATGCTTATGCACTAGCTTGTTATATACTATGCCTATCCCCTACAGCTGACTCAGTCGCAGTGTATATGGTTAAATTCAGGTCAGGATGGGCATAATGTTTGAATCGAAGTACCTAATGTCAGTATTTGCTATGCCATTCCGCTAATATACCGTGCGTGTAATTTCCCATTAGGCATGTACATTCACGTAGCGCGAGAGACTTGACAACACCGTGAGCCGTAAATTCGTCCGTCGATGGAGCATTCCAGCTCTGTTATTTCATTTCAGCCAGTTGGCACACGCAATGTTGTAATTCTTCTCCCCATGCCTAGCCCGCGACTACACACACGGTATTAGTTCTACTTAAATACAAATACTATGAACACACTCTTCTTCGGAGAATTTGTTGCAAACTGTTCTTAAGATATCATTGAAAAGATGATGACAATTACGATGAGGAAATAATTCAATTTTGTATTTATTTTTATTGTGATAATTAAAATAAAAACAGTTTTTGCTCTAAAACTACAACAGAACATAGTTTATATGAAACTTGGTAGTTTACATGCCCCTGGCAATTACCCAGTATGACAGATATGGCACAACTTCAAGTAGCTTATTATGCTATTTTACACAGCTCCAAATCTGAAATAAAAATTTTTGATAAGAGAAGTTATTGTTTTTTATTTTTTTTTTTCCTGGGTTTTCTACCAGATATGTATTCTCTTATAAAAATAATTTAAAATGAATCTACAAAACGATACAATTATTCAATAAATTATTAGAAAATAACCTGTACGTCTGTGATTTTTACGTCAAAGGAACAGTTAAGAGCGTTTTTTGACAAATGATATAAATAGGAATAAAAACTATAAAAATAATATATTTTGCCGACGTTTCGGAAACCGATTCTGTTTCCTTTCTCAAAACTTTTAAGTGCTGTATATTAAATACACAGCTTTAAGAATATGTTTCTTATATCCAATATCCATAGATACTTACACAGAAGTGTTGATAGTTTTCTTTTAAACAATGTTTTTGTTAAGTTCTTCTTCTAACATTGGTAACCAGGTTGTACACACTTCTACAGAAAAATTTGACACACATTTATTCTCATTGAGCAATAAGATAATGTCACAACTAAATATTTTTATTTTTGTAATGCCACTTTCAATTCCTATTACATTATAATTTAAAAACAAGGCGGACTTCTGGTACGGCTAAGGAAGTTTATTAAAAAGTTTTGGACCGTAATAGTAACAAGCTAAAAACTACATTTTGATATGCTTTTTATCCCTGTAGGATGACTCAGTACATTTTGACATGCTTTATTTTTCTTTTATTTTTCTTTTTGCATTGACTAAAGTAAAGGCTAACTACATTTTGAAATACAGAAAGGGCATCGGTAATATTGTGGTCATGCATCTTTGCAAATAACTCGTTTATTTTTAATTTTTCGAAAAAACTCTATTTCAGATTTTTTGTCCAAAAAGGTCTGAACTTTATATTGGGTATAGAGATTGATCGACGGAATACTTAATTTTCGATTTTTATTAGGAAACTCTTCGGTATTTGTAGAATTTATCAAAAAAATGAAGTTTTCCAGGATTTGTAGATTCGTTTTTCTTTTGTCAAATTTCTCACAAACGTCACCTAATAGACTTAATCGAGCCCTACAATCGCCATTTTTGAAAATCAAAATCGGACCTTCTGATCGGGAGTTATCAATATCTATGGAAAATAATACTCGGCCTTGGAAAAAATACTTGCGGTCAACGGATTCGGGCCGCCAGCAATAGGCTTCATTTGTGGCCATGTACCTTTGATCCCACCAAGTCTCATCGAAATCGATCAATATCCTGGACAGTTATCGTGCTTCCTAGCCCGATTTCGAGAAAACCAGTTTTTTGCAAAGAAAATCAATTTTCATTTGTTTTTCGACATTGTCTCCCGTATACTTATCTGTAGATCGTTGCTAGCGGCACCATCTCTTTTTTGAAATATCTCGATCCGACTGCCCGTTACCGAGTTTTTCCCAAAAAACTTGAAACGTCTATATCGGGTACTTCCGGTTTCCGAACGGAGCCGAGCTTCCAGCGTTAAAGTTTTCAAAAGGCCTCCTATTAACCACCCAAGTTTTATCGAAATCCGAAAACGGATTGGGGGGCTGGGCGTGACAGACCGACAGACCGACAGACAGACCGACGGACGGAATTTTCTAAATTCGCTCTCGAGTCGATAGATATGAATTTCATTTCGATCCGACGTTTTTTTCGGATTTTGATAGTCTGCTGGAAAAATGCAAAACCTACCATTTTTTTTTCAAAAAGTAGTAACAAGCAAAAGTAATCAAGAAATAATAACTCTCCAGAAAACACAAAAATAATGTATCCACTACAGAACGTATGAACGAAGACACATCAGCTACTGATACAAAAAATTGACGGCGACGGAAACTGTCTATATGGATAACTAAGCCATCAGTTAGGAGAAAACATAACAATCCATCTTGTACCGGCCCCTTTTTATGTGCCATCACTTAAGCTAAATACAAAGTGTAAAAGATATAATTTTAAGTTGTCAAGTGAGTGATAGGTGTTTAAAAAATAATACATATCTCGGGACGTGCGATTAGCGATTTTGTGAGTAGCGATTAATTTCGTACATAATCCAGAACTAGGTACAGTGTTTTTGGTGTAATGCAATAAAACAAATCAAAAAGGGAAAGGAATAGAAGAGAAGAGAAGTATCACAGATAAGTATTGTTAATCTTTAACTTTTTATTTGTATCTGTTTTAATAAAAGTATGTTTTGTGGTATTGCATATTTTTTTATGTTAAAAAAGTTATAATATAATGTTGAAAATCTAATTCAAACAACTTTCTTAGAAAATATTGTGAGAAGTATTTATACATCCAAACCCTTGAAAATGTCGACAGCTGTCACCATAATTTATGGTGTGCAATAAATTATTAATGTATGGCCGTGATATTCCTATGTAACCCCGCAAAACTAAATTTTTTATCATACTGACATAACAACAATTAAGTGATGCAGCTAATATTTAATTAATATGGGTGATTAAATCTCTCAGTGCAAAGAAGTGGAAAAAAAGGGCGATAAAGACCGTTGTTAAGTGAAAAAACTCTACTATAGAGTGGTACATATTAGCACAACAGCACTAATAATCAAATGCATTGCTCTTAAAGTATGGTCATAATATTTTTTTAGGTAAATTATCAAGTGAGGTTTTTCAGGTCAAAATTGTGCTCGTTGTTGTAAAATTCTACATTAAATTCTACACTAAAAATAGGGAGACCAGGTTACACGTGGAAAACAACAATTGAGAGGATCATGAACAAACTGGGAAAGGAACAAACATTAAGAAAGAAAAGCGAGGGGAAAAAATGAATTCCACAAAGAAATGGCAGCGATATATACTCTACCGGAATCAGAAACCGAGGAATCAGAAGACTTAGAAAAAGAAGATTTGTAGAAGCAGAAATACAAAAAGAGGAGCACAAACCTCCACATCATGACACAATGCGGCCTCGTATTTTACAAATACCTACAGATATATACTCTACACTCTACCAGAAGCAAAAACGGAGGAATCAGAAGACTCAGAAGGAGCAGTGGAAATCTGTAGAAGCAGAAACACAAACAGAGGAGCATATACATTGAATATTACGAACACAATGCGGCAACGCATTTCACAATCACCTACACTGCCCTCTCGCTGTTTACAACAAGCATGACCTAAATCCAATCCAGCATCGGAAACCGAGGAATTAGAAGACTCAGAAAAAGAAGACTCGAAGAAGCAGAAACACAAAAAGAGGGGCATAAATACTCCATATCACGACACAACGCGGTAACATATTTTACAAGAAAACTCAAAAGAGGCAGAAGTTCAGAAACAAAAACACAAAAAAAGGGAGCTTAAACGCTCCCTCACGCCACAATGCGGTAACGCATCTCACAAATACCTACACCTCCCATCCCACATTTCTTTACCATACGCCAGGTGGCTCTCGCTGCTGGCAACAAGTGTGACCCTAATCCAACCCAGCGTGAACGTAGCAGGCCCAGCTGTAGTTGGAAGTGGCAGCAATGCCTACCGCACGCTGAGAAATCAATCAATCAAGGCGGATTACCCATGAAATTACTTGAGCTACGGCTCAGAGGCCCTCCCTTTCTTTTGAGAAGGCTTTCATACTGGGGACTTAAGCATATTGAAAGTTTTGAAGTATGAGTGAATAGCTGTTATAATTTTACAAAATTTCACGATATATCCAGAAGAACTGCCGTTTCCACGAATCTCGCAGAAGATTTACACTCTTATAACTTCATGACGCATACGTATATTTGCACAAGAGCATTTATTAGGCTTGGTACGAACCAGTATTCTAGATGTGTTAGCTAAAATTGGGTAGGCAGCAAAAGAAGAACAGGAAAATTTTCAGATCTTCAAAAATTTCCTTTCGGTGAAGCACGACTAATAACCTATATTTCTCCATACCTATCGAAGATAGGATAGCAAATCAATATTCCATAATTTAACTTTTGTCTGTAATCATAATTATCAAACCGTTTTAATTTATCTGATAAACAACCAACTAACGAAAATCACCCATTAATCATGTTTTTGCGTGTTCTCTTCTCTTTAACCTTTATGCTTTAATACTTCTTATTTATTTTACAGCGGTGTGCATAAAATCCATTTACAGTTAATAAAGATATAAATAATTAATTTATACATCCATATAGTACATCATTTTTTATAAAGTTGACGTAACTTAAACATATATGTTTAAATTACGTCTTTTATTATAATAAAAGAAGTCAAAAGATGTACAAGTAGCCTTTCCAAATACTTTTCAAAACTCAACTGCCTCTTTTATTGAAGAATTGGTAATTTTTTGCTTTTTTTCATATTAACTATTAGGTATCGAGTGTACGAAAGTTATCTACTACCCAAAACAACATTTTTCAAGTTTTCATTTGATGGTATATTTTTCGATGTAATTAATTTACCCATTTCATTCGATCCGTTTACAATAATACTGTGTTTTTGTTACGGTAAGAGTATACGTGAAAGCCTAAATGCTGAAGTAATTTAATATACCGATTAAAATCTGCCGCTGATGTGTTCAAATCGTGACTAGCAAGCATGATCCGATTCAGTAAATTTACATTGAAAAGTCTTCTTAAGGAACTTCCTTATTCTTACCACCAGTAATAAATATTTGTCAATATAAGAACCCTATTTACATTAGCAGCAGATTATATTATACGGGGATAGACAGAAACATGTTAAATATTTTACTTGTCAATATTTCAACGACAAATTGAATGTCGAGGATGTTCACGTTTGTTTTCCTAATTTTAGATAACGCATCGTACAGTATATAATTTCAGTGCTATCTATTTAATTTCGTATATCGGTTATTCAAAATGAATATATTATTCATTAAATTATCTCAAAAAAAACGCAAAGTGAAAAATGAGTAATGTTTTTCAGTTTTCAAATAAGTCAATTATTACAGGTCTACAAAAAAAAATTCTTCTCCAAGGACTAAACCTATCATACCTTAAGTATTTTTGCGCATAGATTACGAGTAAATCCCGGTTTTTATCGTCAAAATACGTTTTTTTGGCAATTTTTGACATTTACTCGAAATCTATGCGGCAGAAAATTTTTTAAATTTAAAATTCGGATTCAGCACACAAAAATACTCCGTGGAGCAGAAATTTTTTTTTTTTAGACCTGTGTTATACTTCCATATCTAGTGGAAGTATAGTAACGCAAAAAAAATGGGAATTTCTATTGTTCAAATAGGCTTAGAATGTCATGAAACGTCGAGAATTTAAGTTTGAACGAAAAAAGAAATTCTGTATATTGGTCCGTCTCACACTGGTGCTTTTCGTAGTTAGTAGTCCCAAAAACGCCTAGAGCCAATCAAAGTTGACCAATACAAATAATTTTTGTCTAAATGTTCCTTAGAAAATTTATAAACGATCCCTCACGAGTTTTTTTTAATAAAAATTACTCTGCATTAATAAAAGTTAGATTAACATTTTGATTATTGATGTAAAAAATTGCTTTTTTTTAAACTTCAGTGAAATCAATATTATAAGTAATAAGAAATCAAAATAAAGTTATAAAAATTATTGAAAAAAAATGTCAATGAATTTTTTATAACTTTATTTTGATTTCTTACTGTTTATAATATTGATTTTACTGTATAAGAAAAAAAGCAATTTCTTACATCAATAATCAAATTGTAAACCAACTTTTATCAAAAGAAAAAAACTCGTGAGGGATCATTTTGAAATTTTCTAAGGAACATTAAAAAAAAAATTATTTGAATTGGTCAACTTTGATAGGCTCTAGGCGTTTTTGAGACTACTAACTACAAAAAGCCCCAATGTGCGTCTGTCTGTCTGAAACTTTTTTTGTGCACATGATTACTCTGGAACCATTTAAAATATTAATTTGAAATTTGGTAACGTATGTACTTTAACGAGATCTGGAACTATATTATATTTTGATCTTATTCCGTTGAAGGGTTGGTGGTATTGGTGAATAGGGGTAAATAGGTAAGTCAAGCAAGTAAGCATCCATAAAATTGGTATTTAGTATATATAAGAGAAGTTAAGGTCTCATTTTTTTGCCATTAGCCACCCCCATGAATTAAAGGGGGCGAAAAAAAAATAAAACTGTGAATTCGTTTGTGTACAAGAATCAAAGGCCTCAAAAATTTTTTTAATTAAAAAATTATGGCCTAATAATCTGATACCATCTTTTTAAATTATGGATTCTGGGAAACAGGCACCGATTTCAAGCCCTGATTAATCTATTCTTGTGCATTCACGTTTCTTGAAAGGAAAACTAGCGGGGACCTGATTTCATGCTAGTGTACCACAGATAATAAACGTTCTAGTCAGTTCCGCGAAATAAGTGGTCGACGTCCCAAGTTGCAAACTTCTTATTGTGAATGTTGTAGAATCTCCCAAAATCGACCTAACTCAAAGGTGCAAAATAAAAATTTGACTTAGGTAAAAAATTCATTTAAGAACATTTTCGATCATAATATACAAGTCTGAAAGGCTTTAGAGCCATAAACTAGCACAAAAGGACCGATATGAGTTCGTTAAGACATAAGGCACAACCAGGTGAAAATTCGAAGAAACACCGAATTTTCAATTTTCAATTAAGAAAGTATATTTTGGTCCAGGCCACGAGAGTGAAAGTATATTATGGCCATAGAAAAATAAACCAAAAATAAAAGTATAATTTTTGGTCAAGAAATAATGAACAATATTCTTTTTAACATTTTAATTCCTCGATAAAAGACAATGACCATGAATATGCAGGCATTATGGATATCATTCAACAGAATGAATATAAAATTTTAACTGTCACTTAGCAAAAATGGTGAAATCGACAAATATGGCGAAGGCGCGTAGTGTCTATAGGCAAATGTTGGCAAAAAAACCAGTAAAAATGGACAAGGCCGGTTTCTCACATAAAACAAGTTTGGATTCACCCAACGACTCATAATTTGGACGAGTGCGCTGGATGATCAATAGAAAGCGATTGTAGGAAAGCCAAATGCAGGGCTTTCCAAATAATAAAGTTATAGAGAAAACCGCCTTGCGCATAAATGATTCAAAAAGCAGCAAAAGGCGAGTCGGTGACATTTTCCCTATATTGAACCTGCATGGGGACCAGTAAGTCTGATCGAACTTTATTAAACTCATGTATTAGTCGAACTCCGTTCTGTGAATGATATAATCACGATGTAGTACTTTAAAGCTAATCAAAAGCGAACCAAAAATTTTTAAGTAAAATATTTTTATATTATTTTCAGTCAGCCATAATTACCAAAATTCACAAATTTTAAAAAAGCTTGCATTAAATTCTGGGGAAGTTGCATGAATCTTTTCTGCAAAATCGATTGTTAGTGCAAGCTCTCATTTGTATGGTAAAATTTATCTTGCCTGAGTTGGGGAGACGTGATTCTTTCACATTATATAGTTTATTGGATAGGGCATTGCAGAATTTCACTGTACTTGTTTTAAACCTGTTAAATGAATGGTATTCTTTGAACTAATTGCATTTTATTGATATTATAGTTAATCGGAGTCTCATGACTCCGCAAGTTTGAAACTCAGTGTTCTGGTCGCCTTACGGGAGCTCAATAGGGATTTTTTTATGCGACTCTTTAGAAATCATAAGTGTAGAATTCGTTATTAGTAAGCAAACAAATAAAAATCACGTCAAAATTAAATCCCGTCAGAGAGAAATCTCGATAGGGACTTTTTTATGAAAAAATTACAAAAATCCTTAGGCGTAAAACCCATTATTACGTAAATAAATAAAAATCACGTCAAAGCTAAATCCCGTCAGAGATAAATATCGATAGGGATTTATTTATGTAAAAATTACAAAAATCTTTAGGCTAAAACTCATTATTACTACGTAAATAAACAAAATCTCGACAGAGAGAGCGTCGTTAATGATCTGAAGTAGTGCAGCCTTGGCCTATTACTTGTCTATCGAGTTATATCTTACCTCGAACCCTCTTGAAAGTGGAAGAACGGGGCAGAACACGACTGGCGCCCTTTAATAAATTAATTGGTGTCGCGTCACTCAAACGCACGGTAGTGAGTTCTTCTACATGAACACTAAAGGTTCAATGGTGGGTTCGGTATTCGACCTAACTATTTTCTCATAATATCTCGCCCATGTTTAATTGGTGAAAAGTCAGTTGACTTTGAGGATCATGTAGAAACGTTCACATTAACGACCATAGTTTAAAAATAATTTATTAGAATATTCGAAGACAGATTCAGACAGGTTTCTGACTTTATTTATAAAAAATTAAACTAATTTTATTTCCGAAGGTATGTGACATATTTTGAGCCCCTTATTTATTGAAGAATATTATGCAATTATGAGCCAAAGTGAGCTCATGATCTGCGGATAAACCAGCCTCATCGAGACATATCTAACCATGGACAGATTGACGAACCCTTTTATGAATTATAATATATAAGGAAATAAAGTTACAACTAAACTGTTGTACATTCATCAATGAACTCGCAATAAATCACAATTTATTTATCAAAAGAAAAATAAAACTATATATCAACTGAGGAAATGGAGGTAAATTGCAACACATAAATTGTCCTATTTCCATAATATAATCAAATTATTTAAGAATATGAAAATTTACATATAGAAAGGAAATCCGCTTCCAATATTTAAAAACTTAAAATAATTAATTACAACTCACAGAGAACGAGTACACAACCTTCACGGATTAATTAATTGATCAATAACAACTCCACACCAATATTTTTCTTACAATAAAGTCACATTTTTCTTTAACTTGAATAGATCTCATCTCACGAATATTTTTCCTTTATTTCAGCATTATCCGCCACTTTGTTGTTCTACTTTCGTGCATTGAGAGTGTTGATTATTATTATAAAAGCATTAATATTAAAATATGAACTAATAAATATTTTCTTTCTGTTTCAAACCATTGACTATGTAAGGTATACACGATGTCACATTTCCAATGTCCAAAAAATAATTGTCAATAATTTAAAATTCATGGAAAATGTTTCATATTTTTTTATTGGAATGTTTACAAAATATATTTTTCAATCGCTGTTATTCTGGAGAAAAGTTTGACAAATCAGCCCAATTTCTAATTAATGGCATAAAACCGAAAAATTCCTAAATAAAGTTCTAGTACTAGTGGTACTACTACTATAAAGTGAACGTATCTACATTCAATTTAATGAATATTGGTAACTAGTAATAACTATCTAGTTACTACTAGTTACTAATATTCACTAAATTGAATGTATCATCCACCAATAATGTTATTAGAAATCTTAAATATAATTTATAATGAGTTTAAAACGTATATTTGTTAAGGTTATAATTACTAAAAGTTTTTATTTAAGTATAAAAGAGTAACAAAGAATAAATATAAGTAAAATAAATATAAGTTAATTATTTCGCAAAAATTATAACTGGTAGTCTCCATTTCAATTTTTTTAATAAAGATGTGGCCTATACACCAAATATTTACCTCAGATCGGGTCTGGAATTACGATTTTCTAGATATCAGTACTGCTAGTATCTTATTATTACCCCATTATTATGAAAATGAGATTCCTCGTTACATATAATTTGATCCAGCAAATTATGAATTTTCTTTAATAAAGTGGAAAATTGTTTCAAAAAATCTGCGTTGCTCCTGGTCTTAACTGATGCACCAAATGATTTTTTTAAACAATGCCGATAGGCCCATCATCATCAATGAAATAAATAAAGTGAGATTTCCTATCTAATTGGCCATTAAGAAGCATAGTATTTGGGTTATTTCACTTTTTGTAGATTTCAATTGCTTCTAATATATTTAATTTTCTAGGTATTATACACATCTATTGCAGGAAAAATACAGCCATGTTCTATAAAATGGCTTGCAAAAGTTGAGTTATTTTTGCAATTTTTAAATGATTTAAATGTTCAGTGCATCTTATTTTAAAAGTTCTTCCTCTTTGACAGCTATTAAATTCCTTAGAAGGAAACTTATAAACCCCTGAATTTTATGCGCTTTCTATTTTGCGTTGTAAAAGGTATTTTATAAAAAATTGTAATTTTTACATTTTCAAGGCTTCTAAATGGTCGAAATTTCGAGATCGACTATTAGGCAATTTTTTGTCAGCAAATTGGATAACATATTGGATTCACAGTTGTCTCAAATACCTGTATACAAAATTTTAGCTCGATATGTCATATAGGGTGTTTGTTATTCAATAGCCAAATTTAAAATTTCTCACTTTTCGACTGACCCTGGAAAAAGAGCACTATATCTCAAAAAAAAATAAAATAAAATCGGGCAACGCGTTCCAAAATAACGGGGTGTTGAGGTATTAAATAGCACCCACTCTATATGAATAAGACAGGAAAGGCATGGTGAAACAGACGTTCAATAACAAAATTCATTTTCTGGCAATGATATCATTAAACAAACCCGAAAATATCGAAAATTTTAAGAAAAAACAAAATTACAACAACATTTACCTTTACAGATATATTTATATAGATATGAAAGTAACAAATAATATTATAAGTAAAATAAATATATAATATAAAAAACCTTTTTAAAACATCAATTTACTGATATATTCAAAATGATAAAGCCGGCCACGCTTGGGTATTGGAATTATCATTTTTGTAATTTAAGACCCATTAAGAAAACTGGCAATCAGGCTGGTTGGGATTTTGATTCTAGTGCCTGATACTGTAATTATGCTCTTCCTCCAAAGCACAGGATTGTCTTTAATTCTTTTTTTGTCATTTTAAACTCCTATAGTTAATTTTAATCAAAATCGCTACAAATACTATAGTGTTATCTTAGTTCTCTTGCTTATGTCTTATATTGGAAATAATTATTTTAATTTTATTATTTGTTTTGACTACGCCCCGAACTGTCGCCTAGGATAAAGCCTGGGTTTGCTCGCCCTCCATATCCAGATTTGGGGAACTATACGATATAGTTCACTGAGCACTAAAATTTTCACATACGGTTTAGTTAATTTAGCGGAGCGGATCTGGTTTTGAAACGAAACCAACTTTTTAAAAAAATTTTTTTTCGACATTTCGGTTACACGCGTTCTCTTTTATCATGTTATCAAGTTAGTTCAGCTTAATCATACGAGATGGGGCAGGAATTCTCATTTAAAATTCTAAAAAACACGTTTTTTCACGATAACTTTTGTTATTATTGACTTGACGAAAAAAAAAAGTTAAATTAAAAATTGAAGACCTCGCGGAAGCGCATAATCTGGTAAATTTTTGTTCAAATCGGACGGTAACTTTTCGTGAAACTTTTTTTTAAATACACGTTTTTTGCCGTAATATTAATATACAAAAAAGTAATTCCTTAATTTTTTCACGAAAAAAAGGAGTTATGGAGCTGAGATTTTTTTGAGGTAGGTGAATTAGATAAGAATTGATGGAGCCGAAGGATGGGGGTGGTGGGCTAATTAGGGGAGGGCGAGGAGGTAAGGAAAGGAAAATTATTCAACCCCCCCCCCCGACTTTTTTCCCTACCGTGCGATTTTGAAAAACCGAAATGGAATTTGTTCGCTGTTATCTCTAGTATTTGACTGATAGTGGAGTAAACGTAGTCAAAAAAGAGGCATTGTTTCGGAATAATTTGTAACTGCATAAAAATTCATAAAAACGTTTTAAATGTGTTCTAAATAAATTTAAGTTCAAAGTGTACCGGTTGGTATTGTACGCTAAATCTCTATTTGTTTATTAATAACAAAAAACTGCAAAATTAGTTGTTAAATGAAATATCTCGAAAATTAATCGAGAAAAAATCATGAAAATCAGGTACTAGGGGTTTTTGGGTATGCTGATTACGAATTTGATGTCATATTTGCAAAATTCAAAATGGCGGATACAAAAAGGCCGACCGAAACGTATTAAGAGTACGAAATTTACCATAAAAATGAGCATTAATGGGTTTTTACGGGTTTTCGGGTATGCTGATGATGAATCTGATGTCAAATTCATAAAAATTGTGTAGATAAATGTAAAATGTTTAATATAAATAAATACAATGTACTATAAAAATACTTTTATTATAAACTACAATGAAGGGAAGTATTTTAACTGTAATATAGGATACATACGGTTTTTCAATCAAGAATGTAATTAAAAAAAAGACTTTATTTATGAACATACAGTGATTGTCCGATAATTGATTTTTAAATACAAACACGTTGAAAGAAGAGGGCAGATAACACTTTTTAGCATTCTAAATCTTCTGGTTGTACTTGCTGCAGTTCGTCGCTCTCTTCGTGTAAGTTGTCGATGTCTTGGCAGGAAGAACAATTTGTACAACTGTTACCACTACATGCGGAGCATGCCATAGTGCAAAAAAGACCAAATTTTCTACACCCACATGCTGATCCGCAACCTTTCTTGCAGCTACAGAATATCATATTAAGTATGTCGTCTGATGCAGGTCGTTGACTCATGGTATAGGTACTAAATTACCATTGACTTTCTTCCAACCCCAGTCAGGGGGTAGCGAAGGGAGGTATGGGGAGGTAGCGTACCCCCCAATTTTGTTAGACTTGGAAAAATTTGGACAAAAGTTGGATATTTGAGATGGAATTAGGCAAATTTTTTTAGATTTCCTCTCCCCGCTCATCAACTTTTATTTCGGTGGAACTTGGCAAAAGTTGGAAAGTTGAGACGCAAGTTGGCAATTTTTATAGAAAAATTTTTTTTTAGATTTTCTCTCCCCTCCCCATTCATCAATTTTTTTTTTGAGGAATTATTTAATTATGTACAGAGTTGGCTTTTTAAGTCTTATGAAGTTGGCAAATTTGAAAAATAACCCCCCATGAAAGTTGGCTCGCTACGACCCTGACCCCAGCTCTCTGCATGTAAATGCTCACCCATCCACGTTTGCATCTGCAAATACACTCTTTTACAGTGCTGCAGCCCACTCTTCTGTGGGTGGTAATGAAGACAGCTTCACACTGTTTATTTTTCCGGAAGTACCTTTCACGAAGCAGTGATACCCAAATGAGTTTAAGTCAGCTACATTTTTGCTTGCACCATACAAAGCCAATACGTACGTAATGCCAGACTGAAAAAAGAATTTCTGGACTTCAATGATCCTCAGCGAAACTTTCGGCGGCTTTTATTAAATGTACTTGATTTCCAAAATTTTTTAAAAACTTTACTTTGCTCCGGTTGAAAAATGCCGACGTACTGTCACAACCTGTGAAACGGTGAATGAATAAAATGTGTTTTTGGCAATTTGGAAAGTTTTCTAACAAATTTTTCGAATGGAACCATTTTTCCTCAGTTTTTCCTTTTCCCAACTTTTTAAAATATATACTTTATTGAGGTGGGCATAAAGCCGCAAGTAAAACTAACACATCAACATCTTCAGACACAATAACGGCTTCACGGTTGATTGATTGCCGTTGTTACAATCATTCGGTCGGCATCATCAGGTGCTCGGAGGATGACCACATTATTGCTAATTTTTTTTTTTTTTGTCAATACGTCAATAAACCTTTTTTCATTATTTTCGTCGCCTAAAAATTTGTCTTGAGGAATGGTCAGCAGTATTTCATCAATAAAAATTATTGTTGGAAAAGTTTTGTTTATAGCTCTACGATTTCTTTCTGCCAATTTAATACTACACGAATCGTTCCCATCAAATACAACAATAACGTGAGTACTAAAATTTATTTTTTTGGTTCGAATTTGGTAGTTGTTATTATATCTCGTATTCTTCTCGAATTTTTCAATAATTTACGATTTTTTTTTTAAATATTGATTTAATTAAATACATTAATTTCACAGTATTGTTTACCAACTTAAATATGCCATAGTAGTTTTTTTTAAGTTATTACACTTTTAATAGTGTTAAATTTTCGAATTTTTTTTCTTCTAAAACGTATAGTTCGACTTATTCGTAAAAAATTAATATAAAAACGCGTATGTATCATAAAATAAATCATTGGGCTTTTAGTCCACATCTTTACCTTTAAATTGATCACTTATTAAGTGTCGATATCACAATATTAAGTTTTGATATTGACGATTGAAATTTGGTGTCAACAGTAGAAAACGTCTTTTTTCGGAAAAGTACTAAGTTTAAAGGTCTGAATTTCCTAAAATAATTTTTTTTAGTTTTTTTGGCTGTATAGGTATTTTAGATAATCCCTTTAAATGTGCTATCCAAGTTTTTATTTTTTTTAATAAATTATTTATTTTACAATGACTTTCACTAAATAATCGCTAATTCATGCAATAGTCCGCTTTCAAGCTACATATGTAATAATTAAAGTACTTAAAAAATTATTTAAAAGCATGTAATACTTCGAGGAAATGATACTTTTTCATCTCCTATTGGTTTCATATCATTTGCTTTTTGCAATAAAAAGTTATAGCCACTTACGTACAGCGCGCGCGCTACTGCAAGCCTATTCCAGCGTCAACGGGCGGTCGGCGCAGCGTCACTTGGGACCTTAGTTAACAAATTTCTACTCGCTCCAATTTAATGCGGAAAATACATATCATATATGTTTCTTTCGTAAAATTTCCCGTTCTTTCGAATGGCGCTATCAGTTTTTTCGTACAAATAAAATTTTAAAAGTTATTCGCAAAAAACCGTATTTTTGCACTTAAATTGTTAAATAAAAATTGGACGCGTACACTTTTTTGCGGTAGACTTTTCACTACGTTATTCTAGCATACTTGAAAAATATTATTCACCAAAGTCTACCTGATTACAAATTTTTCTGAAGTGAAAATCTTCGTTTACTCCACTATGATTAATTTTTTTTATTTTTTTTCAAATTAACAAATTTGTGGGAGGGGAAAAACTTTATGCATTTTTTTTACATGCGTTTTTTTACGTAGGAAAGGGTTCAGAGGAGAAACTTTTTTACAGGTAAGTGAGGAACTTTTTTATCTTTATTTAAAAAAATATATCGCAATCCAAGCAATAGAAAGGGAGGAAGGGGGCATAATGCGTTTGCGGGAATAAAGGGTTAAGGAAAAGGGATAGGGATTTCGGACCTTGATATTCGGGAATATAAATCTTTGTTGTATCTTAATATTTTATCAATCTACCTTTGTCAAATATTAAACTTATTATAAATAATTATTTAACGCCGTCACGAGTTTTCGCGGCCCATTGCTCTAGTTTTAGATATCTATTAGATATAAAAAAAAACAATTATTTTTCCGTTTAACTCGCTCTAACTCAATGGATTATTCTCAATTTTTTATCGTGTTATCACTATATGTTTGTTAATAAAATGTGATAATATGTAGGTCAAATTTTAATAAGTGTAGAAATCATTACTTTTTTTTCTAAGGCTATGTCGAAAATTTGCATTCTCAAATGTAACATTTTAAAAGATAAAAGATTGGCGTAACTTTTTTATTGAAATCTTTTTTTTCTAGCATTAGCAGTTTTCGAAAAAATTGCAAATCAGTGATCGTTGGCCCGGTACTGCAATTAATTGCTATTAGACTTTCACGTTCTTTATGATCTCTTTATCGTTAAATAAGTTTTGCATATATTCCCTCTTCGATATCCAAAAGTGTCACCCCTTTACGGTTGGTAAATTAAAAACTTAAAAAACTAGAGTAAAAATTATGCTCCTCGCCGATTTGTTTAACTTTTTATATAATTGTTGCACATTCTTTAGAATACTCTTCCCAGTTTTTTGGAAATGTTAATTTTTTAACATTTTAAATCTTATATTGACGATAAAACACTTGTCAGTATAAAAAAAAGTAAAAAGGAGCAAGTACATCTATAATAACCTGCCTGAGTTTTAAACTTGCGATCCTTGCTATAATTCTACCTATTACACCACCATACGCTATCAGAAAGCGATAATATTGCTAATATATCACTATTTGAAAATCATATCTACGTTTTAATATTATGTTGTTATGAAATATATATTAGTTAAATACATAAATAAATGACAGAAAATAAAAAAAAATTCTATTCAATTACAAATCCAAAAAAAATCAGAAAACATTTTTTTTTTAATTTTAAATGATTAATAACTTTTTATTTACCGATCGATTTTATTAAAAACAAATTATGTCTGTTTTAAGCATTTTTAATGTTATAACGCCAACTTAATACTCGTCCGAATGCAATATAGGGTGACCAGATTATTGTGCTGGACACTTCTGCTCGGAAAAAAATTGATGAGCGGGAGGAGCAGAAATCCGAAAAATCATTTCTTGATCCCAACATTTTTTGATGACCGAGAGGAAAAATTTTTTTGATCACAGATAGTACTCCAAAATGCTGGAGGGTCCAGCGAAATTCCGGACCTAGGGTCACCCTAATGTAATATGTATATTATAGTAATAGCGTAACTTATTTATTAACTGCCGTTTCGGCAGTTTAATATTTGATATTTGAGTACATTGATAAAATACTAAGATGGAAAAAAGATCCCTTTTCCTTAACCCTTTATTCCCGCAAACGCATTGTGCCTCCTCCCTCCCTTCCTATTGCTTGGATTGCGATAATTTTTTTGTAAATAAAGATAAAAAAGATCCTCACTTATCTGTAAAAAAGTTTCTCCTCTGAACCCTTTCCTACGTAAAGAAACGCATTTGAAAAAAAATGCAAAAAGTTTTTCACCTCCCACAAATTTGTTTATATGAAAAAAAAAAAAAAAAAAAATTAATCAGTCAAATGCTAGAAATAACAGCGAACAAATTCCATTTTGTTTATTCAAAATCGCACGACAGGGAAAAAGTTTGGGGAAGTTGAATAATTTTCCCTACCTCCTCGCCCTCCCCTACTTGGTCCACCACCCCCATCCTCCGGCTCCATCAATTCTTATCTATTTCACCTACCTCAAAAACATCTCAGCCCTCTTAATTCCCTTTTTCGTGAAAAAATTAAAGAATTACTTTTTTGTATATTAGTGTTACTTTTTTGTATATTAATGTTACGGTATATTTAAAAAAAAAATTCACGAAAAGTTACCGTCCGATTTGAAAAAATGTTTACTAAATCATGCGTTTCCGCGAGGTCTTCAATTTTTATTTTAACTTTTTTCTTCGTCAAGTCAATAATAACAGTTATAGAGAAAAAACGTGTTTTTGCAAATTTTAAATGCGAATTCCTGCCCCACCTCGCGTGGTTAAGCTGAACTAACTTGATAACATGATAAAAGAAAACGAGTGTAACCGAATTGTCAAAAAAAAAATAATTGAAAAAAGTTGGTTTCAAAACTCTTCTTTTTCTCGCCAGATCTGCTCCAGTATTTCCATATTTAACTTAGTTACACTCCATTAAGAACGAATCATAATTTCGAAAATGCTGATATTCTTAACCTCGTTTCCTTTGTTTTTGCGAAATGGCAAAGGTTTTCATTTTAGTGATGCCTATTAAAAATACAATATTCAGTCTTAGTGGTGGCAAACCCATATATCAAGAGTAGATTGTAATAACATATAATAATTATATACACATAAATATAAATAATAAGTTGTAATAGAGATACGCTATTGTAATTATACTGCTGCAATAAACCTGAGTTATACGTACGGCCAGCCCGTCTCCGCAGTTGTTTATTTCAAAAGGCTATTATCATCTAATGAGAATATTATTAATATTAATTCACACTTTCAAGCGCTGGATAATTAAACGCATCTTCGAGGTCATTAGTTTATATTTAAATATATGAAATGGGAATAATTTAGGAAAATAATGGAAAAATGAATTATCACTGGTGTCACTTAACCCATTTCTAATGTAGTCCAAATCAGGATACATATTCATAGCAGATGAAAACGTACCATTGAACATTGTTCAGAATATGTAGTGCCAACATGAGGAAGCACCACAGCACTGAAATAGATAAATACTTGATTGGTTGAATCAAAACCTCACAAACGAATGGGTAATGGAGGTCATATATTCGGGCCAGAATGATGCGTTGGATTTCTGTCGCTGGGGAAACATTAAACGGCTTGCATACCAGTTTGACATTATTTTACGACACCAGATATTATAGTGTATATATATATATCATGAAGCTAATAGCATACAGATTAGGGAAGGCAATTACATATGAGGAACCTAGAAGACAAGGGGTATAAGTATCAGAACTTTACATTGGAGATAATAGAGTTGAAACTTGAAGATTAACAGTAATCGAAAGGAAACGAGTATTACATTTTCCACGGTTAAACATTGATTCATACAGTCTAATGTCATTTTCTAAATGAATATCTTTGTAAAACAACCAGACATCTAAATTTTATGGGAATTTTTTTGCTGCCCTTGGTTGTATTCTGCCCTTGGTTGTATTCCTTGTGCTTCAATCAAAAGTCAGATATGGTAAAGTGTCTAAGTAATTTGTTAACAGATGTCAGCACTGGGTTTGAAATCATTTGTATCTTTAAGCCACCAAACAGAATGCATGTTTTGTTAACCTTTAGTGAACTTAACCCATTTTATTTCAATTTGTCACTTATACCCGTTGTCTTCTAGGCTCCTCATATGTAGGCTGGGTTTACATGCGAAATAAATGGGCAACCCACTGCAGGTCGAGCCCCCACCATATAAATTCCTTTGTATCGTTGCGCATTCAATCTGCTTCACACCCGTGAATATGAAAGTCTAGTTACCATAAATTCGCACCTGTACGTACTTGGCTGACGTTATCTGTATAAAACAATCCACATATTATAAGCGGTGTTACCGTTCGTCGATATTTGCATCTATCCATTTATAAACATAATTGTATTAAATATATAAAGTGTTTTAACTTCTTCTTCTGTGTCATATTGTGCTTCTGGCACAAAATCAGAGAATTTTCCCCTTCAGGCCGAATTCTAACCCAAAGATCAGGATCTTTACAGTGGAAGCATTCTTTATTTTCTCCAGCACAGTAAAACCAATACTGAAGTGTTTGTGTCAAAAAACCGAAGCAAGAGGGAGTTTTCTCCACTTTCCCACGAAATCTGTACTCACAAAAAAAAAGTATATTTGATATGAGTCGATGTCTTTCAATACAAATAACTGATAAGTTTGTATATAATGAAAAACATCTGCATTTCAAACGAAGAGTACTATTTATTTAAGATTATTCTTAATTAGATAATTACATGTAATTAAATTGAATACTCAATTTATTTGAAATTAAAAATCCTAATATTCTTGTTTCAAAACTATGCCTCGTTTTAAAATGAACACCTTAATATATTTCCTTTTAAATTGTGTTTAAGTCTTTGCATATAAATTGTATTTAAAATTACCTTTTATTTATAACAATGCTATTGAATTTTTTAAATCGAATTAAACTAAGATTACATATAATTTATTGATGTAGAATATTCTATAGTTTCAGCTCAAAAAATATGATAATTTACCTTTATACTTTTTTCAAATCAAATACACACCCTATATCTATTTGAACAACTTGACAGTATCATTCCAAAATACTGACTTGTCTTAAACCAAAGCAACAATAAAGTTCAACTAAGATTATAATAGTTATTTACACTACAAGGGAGGTAAGTAGTTTTTACCAGTCGAGGATGATTTTGCACCCGAGCGTAGTGAGGGCTGAGGGCTGGTAACAGAGTCCGAGACTAGTCAAAGTTACTTACCTTCTGCGTGGTGTATAGCATTTTATCTGCTCCCACAGCTACGGTTCATGAAATAAAAAATCAGATTTTACATTTCTTGATCAATTTATTTTGGTAATGATACTAAGTAATTCTTTTGACATTAATTGATGTACGTAGTCTTGTTACTTTGTATTTGCATGACTCGAAACCACTTATTTACCCAAGGGACAGTGACGTAGCCAGGGGAGGGGTCTAGGGGGTCCGAAGCCCCCCCGAAATTAATTGAAATTTAAATAATTGAGGGACATGATATTTAAAATTATTTTATTAATTTTATTTTCGGTTTCTGTTGAAAATTTTTCTGGTTGATTTAAATCTCCATTCCAGCCAGCCCTGTTGCAAATTATGATGTGGTTTCCTGCAATTTTATTGCAGCCATATTAATAGGGCGGAGCCAACAGCGTGCCAATTTTAGGCGACGCAATCTAGCGCAATCCGAATCTGATTTAATCTTAAGTAACCTGCTGCATATGAATATGACGGATGTGATGTGATTGTAGAAATCTAGTTCCTTTTCATAATGAAGCGTTCCAGAGGTTCCTCAATTACATCCTTTTTTCAAAAAAATAAAAAGAACTGAACAAGACGAAGTAAAGAAAATTGTTTCTTTATAGTTTACTACTAGATGCTTGGTCACATGCGTGTGGGACCAACACTAGCGCGCCCCGCTCATTAAAAACACAATGCCTTTCAATATGTGATATTATTATATTTGAAACGATTTCGCTTTTGAGCAGAACTATAAATACAGGATTTTCCACTTAAAACTCTGAGCGAAGATTCTCTTCCCAAAAAATGGAGATATATTGGAATTCTGCAAAAAAAGGTTTATATGTGGAACAACTAGCATTTTTTCAAAGTGATAGAATTTCAACGCCTTCAATGAGCTAGGCCTCGAAAATATGAATCGACTAAAGGAACTTTTAAAGTGCGAAAAGAAAGCACGTTTAATTTAAAGATGAACTGGATTACTGTACTCGTATCTAAGTAATCCCTTCAAAATGCTCGGACCCCCCCTGAAAAAAAATCCTGGCTACGTCACTGCCAAGGGAGGTTAGTACTTCACTTACCTGCGGTCGTCAATAGCAACTAGCACCTTGCCGATAAAATCAACTTAGCTTGAAAACAATGTGACAGTAATCTTACCATAATTTATTTTAACAGTGATACTAAGTAATTTTTACACATTAATGGATGTCACGTAGTCTGCTTTGATTTTGTTGTTATTAATTCGTTGTTCCAAATGAGTGATTTTCAAATAGTAAGTACCATAGAGGGAGCAGATAAAGATATATACCGTGCGTGTAATTTCCCATTAGGCATATACATTCACGTAGCGCGAGAAATATAACAACACCGGCAGCCGTAAATTCGTCCATCGGTGGAGCATTCCAGCTCTGTTATTTCATTTCAGCCAGCTGGCACACGCGATGTTGTAATTCTACTCCCCATGCCTAGCCCGCGACTACACATACGGTATATATATATATTTATCATGCAAACTTTGCATACGTAATAACATAATCTCATCAGAACAACATGGTTTTGTAAAAAATAAGGGTGTGGATACGGCCTTAAGTAGTCTTCATATAGAAATTGTAAATGGACTTGACAAAGAAATGTGCCCGCTTGGTCTTATTCACTGATTTTTTTCCCGGGCTTTCGATTGCGTAGATCATCAATTGCTTTTAGAAAAACTATGCAGGTATGGAATTAGAGCGCCTCTATCAAAATTTATAAAATCATACCTGAGCAATCGAGATCAAGTCGTTCAAATCAATGATGTCAAAAGTGAACCCAGGAAGGTAACCCAGGGTGTCCCACAAGGCTCCATTTTGGGCCCTCTATTATACATTATGTTTGCTAATGAGTTTATTTTTTAAAGCCAATTGAGAATTTACAAATAGTATGTTATGCTGACGATACAAATTTTCTAATCATGGAAAGCAACGGCACGAAAGCAATAAATTTCGCAAGCTAATTTAAATATCCAAAATTTTAACCTGTTGAACATTCATAACTCAGGTAAAATTTTAGGAGTCACTTTGTGCAATTGTTGTTATGCGTTACGATCACTAGTACACCACTGTAGTCAAAATATTGTAATTAATCTTTATTATGCAAATTTTCAATCTCAGATGCGATATGGAATCATTAATTCGGGAATAAGTAGTTACTCTCAAGGCGTTTTTACCCTACAAAAATATGCATTGCAAATATTAACTAAGGTTTCAAAAAGAGAATCCTGCAGAACAGCACTCAAAAAATTAAAAATTTTAATACTAATTGGCACATATATTTATGAACTAGGCTGCTTTGTTTATAAAAATTTGCAAATATTTCAAAAATATCTGACTGGCCGCAGTTATTCCACAAGATTTAAAAATAATCTTATACCTAATCAACATTCGACAGCACGGTATCAAAAAAGTATTTATTTTAACGGGTGCACAATATTCAATGCTTTGCAAATTCTCAAAACATTATTGTCTTCAAAAAAGGCTCAAAACCTTACTTATTGATATAAACTGTTACTCTCTTGAAGAATTTTTCTTTAATCAACGTTAAACTTAAGTTACGTGTAACTGTATTTGTTTTGTTTTTATGTGTATTATTGTTGTCCAATGATGGTATATACAATAATCGTTGTGTGTGGTATTTGTATTTATATTATATAACTTTGTGCATGTATTGTTTGTTCTTAACCTGACGCTCTCTATAATTACTTTTATTATTGTTCCTTTATACAATTAATTGAAAATTAAGAATTATTATTATCTAGCTTAAATCATTTTTTGTTTTTATGTTCTGGACAATCTTTTGTTTGAAAGTCAGTAAAATCATTCCTTTATCATTGTATATGAAGTTGCCTTAATTTATCAAGAAATTATAACAACCAAGCATGTTACATGATTTTTGGTAAATATTTCTATGAATAATTTTTTGACATATGGCTATGTACCTACAGCAGTAGGGTATTTAACAATTATAATTACTGGTTTATAATTAAAATAGCTATTAACCTAACCTAACCTTACCTATGACTATATATCCACATCAGCAGTAGGGTATTTAACAACTATAATTATTGGTTTATAATTAAAATAGCTATTAAATTCAAAAAGTACTTTGATTTGAAAAGTAATTTTGAAAAATTGTGACGTGTTGAGGTTTAGTCTTATTGTTTGTTGGGTATTTTGCCACTTTCTGTAAAATTATTTAAAAATTTTAACTTAAATTTTAAACATAAAGATAGTAGTCTAGGTGCCCGCGTACAAAAATGCAATTTATACATATCCTCGTATAACTTCTTGTACGGCATAATTGCGCGTAGTCTATCACTTTTTTCCTCTGCAAAAATTTTCGTAAACGCGGCGTTCCTCCCCGGCATGAAAAAGACGATTTCCACACGTCGGACTGGAAAATCGGCAAATATATTTTGTTCGACAATTCGAAAATTAAATTCTACATATTTTTATTAAGCAATCTTGAAAAAATCAACTGGTTATCAATAAATGTTTTAAAGTTGTGTTATGTTATGTTTAGGGTAGTAGACACTCTTAACGTTCCACAATTTTTGTCGGACAGTTTGTAGAATTATATAGAACATATATGTAGAATCCAATTCTCAAATTGCCCGACAAAATATATTTGCCGATTTTCCAGTACGACGTGTGGAAATCGTCTTTTTCATGCCGAGGAGGAACGCCGCGTTTACGAAAATGTTCGCAGAGGAAAAAAGTGATACACTAGGCGCAATTATGCCATACAAGAAGTTATACGAGGATATGTATAAATTGCATTTTTGTACGCGGGCACCTAGACTATAGTATTTATAGGTATAGTTCAGTAAAATAATAGTTAATATTGTAATATATCGGAAGAAAGTTTTGAAAATTGGTGGAAATGTTAAGGATAGCATAAGAACTAGTAAACCGAAAAGTTCCCACACTTAAATAGTGTGCTTCGTCCCCTAGGAGGTCGTTTCCACCCCCACTTTAAGGTTCTCTAGATTCTCTCGGGAACGGTGCACTTTTTAATAAAAATATCTATATACAAAATTATTCCTTATAACTTTCTTTATCAAAAACGTATCTACACTTTTTTTCCTAAAATTAATAGTACCGTGGAAAATAAGGCGCACACATATGGGTTGGTTCCAGTTAACACAATAAGTTGTAATCTTTAATATAATCTAAGTTCAATGCTTAACGCAAAAGCAGTAGCTATTAAACTCCGCTTAAAGTTATAACATATGTAGCGCCTTCTCATCCCTAAAAAATATCGCATTTTTTAAAGAATTATTTGCACAATTCATTCGAGTCTGGGGTTAAAAACGTGCTTTACTTTTGAACTGGCTTCGGTACCTCTTTCTCTTTTCGAAGACAAAGGCCTAATGAGGAAAACTAACAAGGTAACTGTATACCAGATTATCAATACTGTTCCAGAACGAGACCATATTTTCGAAATTAGTGAGTGGGTATGTGATTGATGAAGGATACTTGCTTCGCCACGTAGTATCGGCAAAAAAAGGAGAATTTAATAACGTTTACAATGCTTACGTTAGTTACATAAGAAAACATTAGAAGTTCCTTATTAATTTATTTAACAAAGAACGTTTGATTCCAGAACTAGTGAAAAAATTTAGTAATGAAGGAATCGAGGTGTTCGTTGCTGCGGATGACACCGATTTATTAATAGTACAAACTGCTATCGAAAATGTTATAAGTGCTACACAGCTGTTGTCATAGGGCAAGGTATTGACCCTCTTTTTATTGCTCTATCTCCTTCCGACGAAGACATTACAATTTTAAAAGAAAAACAAGGTAATACCAGCAAAAGGATTCACAGTTCAAGAGATTTACAATCTTCAACTTTTTACACAACTGTAAAGAAACAATATTATTTGCACAAGCTATTAGCGGTTGTCGACACAACCTCGGAGTTTTTTCCAAATGAAAGGTTAATGCAATCAATGTGCTTCATAGAAGAAATGGCTTACAAGACATCGTGCAAACTTTTAATCATGAAAAAGCTAGTCATGAAGAAATTGTAGACGTAGAAGAGCGATTTGTTCTAGCTTTATACAACTCTACCTCCGCAGAAAAAAGTCTCGATGTATACAGATTTATGTCTTTTAACAAACCTGTTGGCAAAGCGAACAATACTGTAATATTATCAAAAATACCACCAACTTCTGCTGCTGCTCGGCAACACTCATATCGCGTTTTTTACCAAATTCAAACATGGAAAAACATGAAACCTAGAAGCTACTGATTGGGGGATGGAAAAAAGCCGGCGGTATATTAACTCCAACTAAGACAACTAAAGAACCAGCTCCCGAATCTGTTTCGAAATTAATTTCTTGTTCATGCAGTTGCAGAAAAACAGGCTTACGTTGCTCCACAATGTGTTACCATTGCCACGGACAAGCATGCATAAATGTCGAATCTATAGAAGACGAAGATTAATTAACGCATTTAACCTTCTGATAATTAGCGGATTAGGTATAAAGGGGACACGTAACACGTAAAAAACCGCGCCAATTACTTTACCTCTTTGGAGGCGTGGCAACAAGTATAATATACAATATTCTCGCTTCTTTAAACATTGCGATATTTTTTAGGGAGGGTGGAAGCGTTACATTTATTATAATTTTAAATGGAGTTTAGTAGCTACTGCTTTTGCGTTAAGCATTGAACTTTAAAGTAGTAGTAAAGTTTACAATTTATTATGTTAACTGGAACCAACCCTTAATGTGTGCGCCTTATTTCCCACGGTACTATTAATTTTAGGGACAAAAGTGTAGATACGTTTTTAATAGAGAATGGAATAAGGAATAATTTTGTATATAGGTATTTTTAACAAAAAGTGGACCGTTCTCGAGATAATCTAGAAAACCTCAGAATGGGGCTATAAACAACCTCCTAGGGGACGAAGCACACTATTAAGTGGCGGGAACTTTTCGGTTTACTAATTCTTATGCTATCCTTAACATTTCCATCAATTTTTAAAACTTTCTGAATTTTGTCCGATATAAAACGGACATTACGATATTACTGAACTAGTATGCATTATGAAGGAAACAAACTGATATTGTTCAATTCATATAATAGGTATAAATAATATGTAACTTTAAATTTGTTGCTTCTGTTTTTTAACACTGTAGAAAGGTAATTCTTATCCTTATTCCGAATAAAATACCTTGTAATTTTTATACGTTATTTGAATTTAAATTTTTAGTCTGAGTGATCGCTAAGTAACATTACATGATAGGTCGATAGATTTTGAAAAGGCTCAATCAGCATAACCCAGTTATAATTTTGCGCAAAATATCGCATAATCCAAATTAACATGCAAGAAGGTAAGCGTGCTTTTCCCATGTCAAATTAAATTCTATGACAAAACGGAACTCCGCCGCGCATAGTAAATAAACATTAGTTGAAGATACTTATTATTAATTAAAATTCTTAAGAATATGCATTTAAATTACCCACCACTGTTCACGTAATTGATAAAGATCCGTATAGTAATACAAGTTTCTTGGGCACGTGTTTGGCATAAGTATCATCAAGTGCAGAGGCGTATTCTACAGTTTCTAATTCTAGCGGTAGTTTTGGGAATTGGAAGTAAAATATCTCAAGCCTTATGAAAATAGCTGCTCGGAACATAAAATCGTTTTATATTATTTCGCTAATATTTTTCTGCGTAACCTGAACTTGTTATACTAAATTTATTTGTATAATAAAAATACTGGGAACCTAAAAAAAAATGTAAAAAATAAATTTATGCATTAGAAAGATAACACAGGTCTACAAAAAAGGTCTTTTATAGTATTCATTTATAAAAAATAACTATAATAAATAAATAATTTCATTTTAAATATATATATATATATATATATATATATATATATATATATATATATATATATATATATATATATATATATTCAAATTAAAATGGTAACTTTCCAAAAATAAAATATAATTCATTCAATATAATAATTGAGCTGTTACACACACTTCCTCGTTGATAAAAAGAACAATTAATCGATTAATGCATCGATGGCAAAACGTACTTTCTTAACATGAGTTGGCGGAACATCACATCTGTCAACCAACAAAAAAACATTTATAGTATTTATTTATAATTAATAACTATAGATTTCTATGAAATCTTTCTTAAACTGTAAGGTATGGCTCGGCGTTGGTACCATATTAAGATTTTCTTAGTTGAATATGTTGTAACATCAAAAATTAGGAATTCAAAACGGTGAATCTAATATGGTTGCCATAATGCACCATTATTGCAGATTTACATGAAAGGACCCCGCACATCACAAATGGAAATTCGGTATTCGTAAAATTTCTCCAATTTTTGATATGTTGTTCTACTGATCCAGTAGATCAAAAGTGTCAATGACCACGAGTCCCAAAAACACACCCTTCTACCATTTTTTACCCTCTATGGGGGTAAAAAGCGTTCGTGTACGTTTAACGACTACATTTCCATAAAAAATATTTGTGTTTCAGCACGGTAAAAAACCTCAAAATTATGGAACCACTCAGATGAGTAAGTACAATACTTCTGAAACCGCCCTCAAAAAATATCACTAACTGAACGACGGTGTAATTTTACTTCACAATTTTTAGCGATCTTTTTTGAGGGCCGTTCCATTTTTTTTTCAAAAATTTTTTATCTAATTTTGAATCATTCTTCGATAAATAATGAGGAGTCTGTCTAAAACTAAAGTTACAACCATAAACATTTTAAGGGATCGTTTCAGATGATGTAGTAATAACAGCTTGGTGTTTCTTACTCAAAAAAAGTTTGAGTGACCTTTTCCTGTCCAATGACTTTCCAATGTCTAAAAGTCGTTGAATAAATTAATTAAGATTCTAGGGTGGCAATCGCAGTGGTTGAACTCGCCTTTCCATTTATCGTAAAAAATGTTCTATGGGATTTAAATCTGAGCTTCATGTGTGTCAGTTCATTGTGTGTTTTGAATGCTCTTGAAGATATTGATGCACTACTCTTTTATTACAACTAGGTCACTGCGTTGGTTCAAAGATGTTTTTCGCCGAACCTTTCAGCGCTTGCAGGCTCAACTCTAGTGAGAAAGTCAGACTAGGAGACTGATTAATCAATTGAATGTTCTAAATGGATTCAGTTACAGTCAATTACCAAACCGACGAATTCAACAAAAGTTAGGTTTGACTATGAGAGGATTTTTGGAGTGGTAATCTCTAACTAGAGGTAATCTCTTCCTAGGTTGACGCAAAGAGGCACCTCATATCCTAACAACTAGCTTGTAATCTAATCTAATCTGATAACTAACCCTCCGTAGTCATGTATGTTGAGCTGCTGTCGCTGCTAAAAATAAATTGGATTCGCTAGAAAAGGATATTCCGGCTTAGTTTTTATTCTGAAAATGTATGTTGTTATTCAAGAACAAACCATATCCTTAAACGAATCGGTCATTTGAGAAACCACACAAGTCCACCATCTACCAAAAATGACATTTTTGCTGAAATGCATTGTGGAAGCCTAAACGCATCTTTTCATAGATAAACCACACATGTATCGTGTATAGTACGTAAGCAGTGCGCGTTAAAAAAAATGAGTTCATTTTAAAACAACACGAGTCCGGACTTGTGTTCTTTCTCCATAGAACGCTAAACACAATCTCATGAATTCTTCTGTTCAGAATCTTCACATTCCTCTGTTATATCCCCAGAGTTATGTAGTTATGAGTTTACGGAGTTACTGGGTTATGAAGCAGAAGGGTTTGCTGCTGGAGTGCTATACTTACTTGGTAACAAGGTAATAAGGTTCCGAGGAGGGCAGAATTTTACTGATTCCCCAATCGAGAGCTTTCTATTTTTTTATAGAATCCTCAGGGTCATGGGGTTACGAGGTTAGAGAATTTGCCATTGAAGAGCTATGGCACCATAGGGTACTTGCTTTCAAGATTCTAATGCCACAGTAATATGAATTCCTATACTTGGAATCTCCTTTTTTCTCGTTGGATCTGCATGTTAAGAGGTTACGAGGTTATAGGGTTATGGGATGCTGAAGTTATGAGATTATGGGGTTGAGGATGTATGATACTCAAGCACAAGGATTCATCTCATTAACTCCCCAATCAAAATTCTCCACGGTTTTCATCGGATTCCTAGGATTATGGGGTTAAGAAGTTATGGGGTTTTACGGTTTCTTTGACTTATGTGATCAATACTGAAGTACCACAATGTTAATAGGTTGAAGTTTTAAAGTTGAATCACTTTTGGAGTCTGATTTAAATGAGTTGAGTAAGCAGTATTACGATACAACACTTTTTTGGTGTTATAAAAAACCTGACGTGCTGGGGCAAAGCAAAGATCAGATTCATATTCAGAGATTCAAAATACAAAGGATAGGTATCGTCAGTACACCAGCACAGACCACGATTTCTTTTTTCTGGGCTTGTGTAATCAATAGTAACTGTTTTTCATTTTTGATTTTTGAGAGTCGCTAGAAAAATCACACAAGTCCAGAGAGTCACTAAAGAAACCACACAAGTCCAATTTTTCTTTTGGAAAATCCCAGGTGGGTTTTGCCAAAATGTGTATCTGAATATAATATTCTGATCTACAATTCTCTACATTAAATGAATTATGTTTTTGTTATACGTGATTATTTGAAATGGTGAATCTGGAAAGTTTTTCTTAATTTTCTCAGTTCTACTTTTTAAGGACTAGTGTCGTTTCTCAAATGACCGATTCAAGTTAAGTCAAAGATATCCTATCTGTACCCCCATTTTTAAAGATTAATTTTGTGTTCATTCTCTTTGTCTCTATATCCTGGCCGATCATATATTAAGGCCAATCACATGTATAAGTAAAATCAAGTTGTTGTTGAACAAAAGTATTAGTGGCAAATCTCCGTCTGGAGGCGTGTAACAATTCTTTCTTGTAGTTACCTCTTCCGTTGCCCTGGTCGGGTCTTCTACTATTCCTATCGGTCTCTTCATATCGTTTTATCATCCGAGAAACTTCATATTGTCCTATAGAAACATTTCTATTCTATCTTCTATTAAAGCCCATTCTAGTATAAATACTAGAGGAGAAGTTTCAAAAAACTGACATCCTTACACAAAAACTGAAAAGATAAAGTAGATTTATTCCGGACTTGAAATGTTTATCAAGAAAGGCATAATTTTTATTACCAAACTATTGAGAAACTTTAGATAACCTCTCGATATACATATAAAATACAGAAAAAAATCAATTTCTGCAAAATATATTAGATGCACGTCTTAAGAACCGAAAATTAAAAAAAAAATACAAAAATTTTGCACGGACAGAGAATTTATAGAAATGTTTTTCCGGTTTTTCCAGATTTAACGGAAAATATGGACTCGGCTGTACGTAAGCGCCAGTATGTGTGATATTAAAAAGTGTTTTAATAAAAATCAAATGGCAAATTATTTTGCAAAATTAGTGCCGTTATAATTATAGGGCTATGACGTCATCGACAATTTTAAAAAATGACAATAGGATTTTTCCTCTTTATAGTTGTATAATAATATAAGACAGCTTCACTAGGAAATTTCTGAAAAAAATTCAATAAGGCACATTCAAATTTCCTAAAATATTACGACGCCGACGGTATAACTCTATACTTATAACTTCACCAAAATAACTGATTATGCACTATAATACACGGTTAGGCCCATCTTGTAGCTTATCTAAGGAACACATAACCTAGGAGGTCCTAAAATGGGAAAATGAACAGAAAGAGTCCTACTGGAGGAATACTCCGAGCTAAAGACAAGCGAAAAAGTTCATCACTTATTCGTCAAAGAATGCCACTAGGCTTCTCGAATTCGAAAAGTTGGACAGGCCTGATGACAGGCCATTTCCCCTTAAAATACCATCTTAAGAACATGGGCAAGACAGACAACGATACGTGCAGATACTGCGATATTGCAATAGAAACTGCGAATGCAAGATGCTAGTCCTCACTAGGCTAAAGTACCTAGAAAAGGTGGAACTAACACCTGAAGACATAGGGAAAGTAGCCCCCAGGAAAATCACAAGCACCTGGTTAAGTGGAAGAGCAGAAGATTACCTGTAACTATTTCTGAACTTCGCCATTTGTAAATTTTACAACTTGTATGTTTACAATAAAGGCATTTATTATTATTATTATTATTATTATTATTATTATTTTTTTTTTTTTTTTTTTTTTTTTTTTTTTCGGTTTGCCCGCTGCCGGACAGGACTTCCGTGGCCTCCGACACCTCACGGTAGCCGCGCCGGCGAATTCCTTGCAGCCACTCTCCACGACCTGTGGAGTTAGTGACTGCAAATACCTAAATCGTGTGCTCTAAGTAGACGAAGGGACCCCAAGATAACCGCCTTCTGCATCTGGCCTGCCAACCATTCTGCCGAATTCTGACAGGCCGGTATGATCTTCAATTCTGAGAGCAGCGAAGGCTTCATCCCTCCGAGTACGCCGATTATTAGGACGACCATCTTGACAGAGTAGCCTGGGTACAGCACTTGGAGCTCATACCGGAGATCACGATATTTGGTCCGTTTTTCCCCCTCCTTCAAAGCGATATTTGTCTCAGCAGGTGCTGAGAATTCGATGACAAACATCACTTTGTTCTGATGGTCGAGGAGGACTATGTCAGGCTTGTTGGCTTGAATTAGCCTGACGGTCGGGAACGAGTAGTTCCAATAAATTCGGCACCTCTCGTTCTCGACAACGGACTCAATATCTCCGGGGATGTAAGGCAGCACTGGTGTTTGGTCTACCCCATACGAGTGCCGTAGGTGGTAGTATAGCACTCGTAAAGCCGCGTTATGGCGGTGGATGTAGGCCGAAATCGCGTATACCGGGCATGCTGAAAGCAAATGCATCAGCGATTCCGGCGCCTGACGGCAGGTCCTGCAGTTGGTATCAGGGACCTCTACACCCATTACGCGGCTCCGGTAGACCAAGGTGTTTATTACACCATCCTGACAGGCCACAATGAATCCCTCGGTCTCCGACTTAAGCCCAGCTGACCTTAAAAAGGCGAATGTCAGCCTAGTCGATAAACCCAGTGTTTCCATGTTTTTGTAGTATACACCGTGCATGGGTTTATCGACATGCTGCCTAAACAGGCTCTCCTGTTCGGCAGCTTTTATTTGGGCTTTCAGACGAGTCGGCTGAAGCTCAGTGACTGACTCTGGGTCAGCACCGCGCCGGCCGCCTCGTCTGGCGTCGAATACGAGACCGAGTTCATCTGCGGCTCTTTTTGCTGCCTTAAACAATCCTGCGCCCACCCCTGCGATTTCGTGATCTCTCACTAATAGCAGGAGCGGATCCGAGCTCCTGAGGATGTTACATGCCATACTCAGTACTACTCTGCCATGCATACACTCCAGACCCAAGAGTCCTCGCCCCCCCCGATGACGTGGGAGGTAAACACGAGGAACGGACGATCTAGGATGAATACTCCTATGGATGTTCATCATCTTGCGGGTGTCTCTGTCTAGTTGGCGCAGCTCATCTACCGTCCATTTTACTACTCCAAAGGAGTAGAGCAGAACAGGAACGGCAAGCATGTTAGTAGCAGACGCCTTATTCTTCCCCGAAAGTTCGGACGACCAAATCTTTCGGAGTAGGCGTCTGTACTTGCCGCGGAGAGATTCCTTGATTTGTTGCACATCCTGGATGTGATGTTGTTGCACACCCAGGTATGTGTAGGTCTCTCCGGCATCCAGATGTCTTAGGATGCTTCCGTCTGCGAGCTGCGCGTCCTCAGAAAATTCCCCGCATCGCCCTCTCTTGAGGTGGACGACCGCGCACTTGTCCAACCCGAACTCCATACCAATGGCCCGCGTGTACTCCTCGACCACCCTTAGAGCATTTTGAAGTTCACGCTCTCCGGAGGCATACAGTTTCAGGTCATCCATATAGAATAAATGGGTGACTTTATGCCTCCGGTTGCTGGGTGGTCCACAGTGGTACCCGCGAGTTTGGCGGAGTTCAACAGATAACGGCAGCAGTGAGATGCAAAAGAGGAGGGGACTCAGAGAATCTCCCTGGAATACTCCTCTTCTGAATGCCACCTGCTCTGTCGTAACCCGCTGTGCACCTGATGTTATGGTGAAGCGGGTCCTCCAGAGTGGCAGCAGTTGTTCTATGCATCTCACTAGTGGCTCTGCTACCGCAAGACATTTGAGCAAATGTAACAAAAGTTCATGTGATGTTGTGTCAAATGCCTTACGATAGTCAATCCAGGCCATCGATAGATTCCGCTTGTACTGCACAGAGTCCTGTGTAATACAGCGGTCTACCAGCAGGCTGTCCTTACAACCTGCCATGCCCTTCTTGCCGCCACGCTGCTCGTATATCTGCTGGAAGACCGGATCAACCTGCCGTAGTGTCCGAGCATACAAGATACGAGTAAATAGCTTGTAGCAGGAGTTCAGACAGGTGATTGGTCTATAATTCCTTGGGTCAGACAGATCACCCTTTTTAGGGATGAGCACAGTACGTCCCTCGACAAACCAGTCCGGAATCTGCTGCCCCTCGTTCAACCACTTGTTGAAAACTCGGGCCAAACGACGGTGTGTGGAAGGAAATTTTTTCCACCACCAGTTATTTATGCCGTCTGGCCCCGGAGCAGCGAAGTTCTTGGTGCCAACGAGAGCTTGTTGGACTTCCTCCGGACTGATTGCCGGGCACACTTCTTCCGGCTCTTCAAAGGTTCTGTGGCACAGAGCCTCGAAGTGTGCTATTGCTGGAGTGTTGCTATCGAACGGACGTGTTGTTTCGTAGATTCCTTTCCAGAAGCTTTCGACATCGGCTACAGTTGGTGGATTATCGACAACACGCTGTGGCTCTTGAAATAGGCGGGAAGGATTCGTACGGAACAAGGTATTTTGCTCCATACTTCGTACCCGCCTATTTAGCTTTTTCTTGATAGCCATAAGCGCTCGAATCCTATCTAAACAGTGCTGCTTAATAGTGAGCATCACTGTTAGATTTAGAGTGTGGTGCTGGCGTCTGAGTCCGGCTGCTGTTCGCCGGACTTTAGGCGTAAATGCCTTGCCAGTGGTTACGTATTCCACCACACTCTGGATTCGAGAAGCGTGTTGTCTGGCCAACTGTATTTTGCCTTCGATCTTTTGTACACGCCGCTTAGCCTTTTCGATACCGCTCGAGGGGTTGGTATTCCTCTCGCGGGGCACGAGTTGGCTAGCAGCGTTGTACACGGCACAGTTGATCTGCCAAATGTCGGCGTCTTCTGGTAATTCCTCATCGATAACAGCGTCCATCCGAGCCAGGTCTTGTGGCTTTAGGTTAGCCCTGGTGTTAAGGCTAACCCTCGTCCTTAAGTTGACTTCGGCGTACCTTCTAGGATGTTCCCCGTCAGCTCTTTGCCGCGGTGGCAGTGCGGCTGGCGCTTCTTCTTGCTGACGGGGTGCCCTTACGTACCCTGTCCTGCGCAGGTAGGATACTTGATCCCTGAGCTGTTGCTCAGAGAAGGCGCGATGCTCTGGATGCGTGTCGCACCAGATTTCGTGCAATCGCGCCATGTACCCTCTGCGCGCAGGTTCGCTGCTCTCATAGCAGGTCAGCAAGTCATCTCGAAGTTCCCTCGTCCACTTAAAGCGTCCATGGTCATAGCGTGTGTTGTCATCATTGAGACCGTCCGGTATGGCCCCTCCAACTTGTCTCTGACCCCCATCCGGTTGGGGTCGATTGTGAGGGGCCCTTCCTCTGTCTGCTAGAACCAGAGAAGTGGATCTCAGAGTGGTTAGCCCCGAGATCCACGTCCGACATCTGTCAGGCAGAGTTGCCTCTGCCTGTCCAGGTACACCGCGTGGAGGCTGCCGGTCCGTTTTCCGTACCCTTATTATTATTACCCTTATTATTATTATTATTATTATTATTATTATTATTATTATTATTATTATTATTATTATTATTATTATTATTATTATTATTATTATTATTATTATTCTATTACATTTCTTCGTGTTTACATAATAGTTGCCGGGGTTGTTCATTACCCAAAGCAAACATTAATTGTACATAAAGTGAAAACAATCGTGTAGTGAAGTGAACATTCATGATTATATGTTATATTTC